>JAPWTK010000255.1:565000-617500 GCA_029963805.1 Aromia moschata
TATAAAGTAAGCCTTGTGACTTTAAAAGTATTGGAAAATGTAGGTATCGGTGTACTTAAAAAAACGCTGAAAATTTCAAATCGATATATTATTTTAGTTTTTGCAAAAAGTAAATTGTTTATTAAAAAAGGTGCTTTCGTAAAACAGCCCTTAATTTTTTTGTAAACATCATAGAGTAACGATTCAAAATGGATTTCTTCATGAGTACATCGGAAAAAGTAATTGAATTTCACAAATTTAATTGTTTAAAATTGACATTGAAAAGTACGTCCGTTTTAAAGTTATAAACAAATAAAATTTGGACTCAATCTTACTAACTGTGGATTGGGTGATAGGGTTATCTGGATATTTTGCATTAAATAAATTGCATACCTCCTGCTGAGTTCTGGTCTTATTTCCACATCCGATGAAAGTCAAAATTTCAATTCTTTGTGTCACAATTAAATGTGCCATATTAAAATTGGAATTATTATAAATACTACACGTTACATTAACTTTTCGCACAATTTAAAGATAAATCTTCTGATTAACTGACAGTAAAAACCATGGATACTTCAAAAAACTTAATCTGATAATTGTTTTGCTTAGCAACGTACTTTTTTGCATGTTTTATTTGTGTTCAGTTTTTTCAGAAATTTTCGTGTATTGTGAAAAATATATTTTTCATTTTGTAACATTCAATTGTCATTTACTCAAAAATTTTGTTATGTAAGGTGGCAACATTTTTATACCGTTAAATCGACAATGAAAGGGTCTCTCAAATTCAATTTAAAAATGGGGGGTTGGCATTTGAAAAATAAGTTGATGACGTCATTACTCAAAAACAAATGACATCTGAAAATAGACGTTCCCTCAAAAATGTGTGTTTTTTATTAAACAAAATCGACCTGTTCGAGGATTTTTTCCAAAAATTTTTTGTTTTACATTTACTGAATTTATTCCATACTTTAGGCGCGCACTGTATTTTGTACCTATTATATAAAACCTAAAAAAGTTACTTATTCAGGAATGGATCTGTGCATTTTTTTACGTAGATACTGAAAAAAAAAATAATATGCGTTCCACAAAATTGGACCTCAAAGTGGGCTTCACCAATTCAGAAGTATGTCTGATTCAGACCTAAAATTGTTTTGATCTGACGTTTGACAGCTGTTAAACTATCAGTCCCTGTGCCTGTATTGTACTGAATTTTTGAGATGTAATCTAGAAAAAAATAAAAAATTTAACATTGTGGTAGTGGTTCCTTAATGGTCGGTAAGAGAGATAAGACACAAACTAATCTTTTTTAAATAGTTATGTTTTTATCTATCATAAAAATAATCATTTAGTAAATTGAAAATAAACATATGTATAAGTATAAAGTTAGCTAATTGCACTATTATTAAAAAAGTTGTATATCATACACATTAAAAAAATATAAACCATACACACATGCGTTGTAATGTAACTTTCTTATTTATTTTTACCTGTAGATCGTCAGATTAGCCTCTATTTCACTTTCATTGGCAAAGAAATTTCTTTATTAAGAACTCAATAACCTTTTCATTTTGAACCCCATTCGCGTAGTTAGAACGGTACTCACAGCAACCGATAGGCCTTTTGTAAGACAACCCACCTATATATCTTAATTATACGTGCGTATATAGTTTATATAGAATTGCGAATGCAAATGAGAAATTTTAATGGTAGTTATGATATTCTTTCGGCTCGCACTGTTCGAAGGCCATAATAACACGTAAGCGTACGTATCTGGATGGCGTAATACCCAGCTGCACTCGCCGACCGGATCACACATCTGGATCCGGGGTGTTTTGGGGTGTTGCCCGGAGTCGAGCTTTTAGCGTGGTCTCCCCTACCCACCTGACACGAATTCTAATGCATCGGAGATAGTTTTACACCAAACGCGACAATAAAACACTGTCCGGTTGCCCGAACTTACTCATGCGAACACACATTGGGACCATTAACTTTTTTACGATAATTGGGCCATTGCTTGAAAATAATGGGGTTTATTAGTTTTGCGCGTGTTCTCTAATCCACAGCCACTTTAAACGTCGAATAAAATGTGAATATTTTATTTCGATATCGAGGTATGCATGTGACATATGGAACTTTATGAACCAAATTTCTTTTTAGTACTTATGTACTTGTGAGAAATTAACTTTGAACAATTTAAGAATAACTCATCAATCTCAGAATATCCGTAAGATCTAAGAGCATTAAATATGGAATAACTTGTAAAACAACATAATACGAGGCGTGTAAATTAAGTAATGACACTGGCAACGTAGCGCCCGATCGAGCAACACTGCGGAGACGAGACTTGGAAGGGCGGTAGGTTAACATGTAATGCACCTTCAGTACAAGTTTGAACTTGTTAGAGTCATTTGTTTGTTCTTTGTGACTGTTTTCATAAATCGGTTTTTTCTACTGCGTTTTAAAAATGAGTGACATTAATTTTGATCAGCGGTGTGCTATCAGGTTTTGCTTCAGACTTGGACGCAGCGCCACGGATACTTTTGCAAAACTTCAACACGCCTACAGAGACAGTGTTTTTTCAAGAGCCCTGGTTTTTCGGTGGTTTAAGGCATTCTCATTACACGCAGGAAGGCCTTCATTTTAAGAACCGATGAAAATGTCGATAGAATACGGGATCTTGTGCATTCAGATCGTCGCGTCGGTTGACGACGGTAATGATCGGAGGAGAGTCAAATTTGACTCACACCACTGTTCATCAGATTTTGACTAACGAATTGGGAATGAGAAAAATCTGCGCACAAAATGGTCCCAAAAAACCTTTCGCAGGAATAAAAGGACATCAGGAGAGAAAGGTGTCTTGACTTTTTGGAATCGATTGAAAATGATCCCCATTTTATGGAACGTTTTTATGGTGATGAGCCTTGGGTGTTTGAGTACCACCCGGAAACCAAGCGCCAAGGCATGGAATGGCACACTTCAAGCTCTCCAAGACCCTAAAAAACAAGAATGAGCAAGTCGAAGATCAAATGAATGCTGATTTGCTTTTTTGATAGCCAGGGAATTGTCCACAAAGAGTTTGTGACTTTTTTTTAGATAGTCAGCTTTTGACATATAAACGATCAATTTATATACATATCTTGTGGTTTAACGGAAACTTACAATTTTCAAATTTGTCACGCTATATAATATTGTATATTTGAAATCATCATACTTTTTTTAATTTTGATAATCCAAGTAGGTGAGTTTTTACCACATTGTAGAATATTATATGAGTATTATAGAGTACTATTTAAATATACCACAATCATGAAGATTCAGTGTGAAAGGTTTGCCTGCCCTTATCAGAATTACTAATTTTTTTCTGCGTCTTTTACTACTTTGTTCCATATGTCAAGATTTTGGAAATACATCTACGTCAAAACCCTATGAAACAGTCACCCACCTCTTTCCTCTCCTATGTACAACAAAAATACCATCAGCCAAATGAACATAATTGAAGATCTGGTTTGGCCACATAATATATAAGTTCTCACAATTTTTTAATATCGTCCTTATATTTTATTCTAGTGCCTCCCCCCCTCCGGTACCCCTTTCCGGGGAGGAGTGAAGAAGAGTTGAAGATTTTTATAGAGCCCTTCCACTAGGAAGGGCTCTATTACACCTATAGACCTATTTTGAACACTTACCTCCTCAATCCGCCCGCCTCCTTATTCCGCCTCACTTCATTAAGTTAAAAAAAATTGCACTCTTTCATATTGTGCATGTGGCTCAAATTTAAGGTGTATTTTTTGCATCGTTTGGGAATTACTTAAATTAGATAAAAGAAAAGTGTATTTTACCCCCATTTATCTCCCAACCCTACAATAAATTAAGCTCAAAATCTAATCAGCTCCAGACCTCGCCATAGTACGTATTCCTTTCACTCAAGTTGATATCTTGACATGTTCTCGATATACTCAACAAAAGTTAACAGACAAACATACATTTTTTTTTCGCTTTTCTGGTTTCACTTCAATTGACATCCATCTTCCAAATCCAACTAGTGAACTGTACATATACATATGTATGTATGTGCATGTATCTATCATCTAATACTGAAGTACCATAAATATCATTGATATGTTTTTATATTTTTATCAAAATGTACTAGGTATTTTTGTATGTACTAACATACATACATATGTATATGTATGTATGTATGTATTTCTGCTTCCATACGTACATATGCACATTTCTAAATATAATATATGTATGTGTATCTTCCAAGAAAGTGTATAAAAACGGCCTATAACCGTGAAGGTACTATCAAACAATAGGCGCGTTGCAGCTGTTCTTTATCACTCGTGGACCATGCGATTTAATGCGGTGACACAAAAACCGATACTTCGATCTATTTATCTGACCTACTGTGCCCTTATTTAAGGTAACGTCTAAAGTTACCTTCCCGACTGCTTATGGCGTTCAGCAACAATCTCATTGTTATTATTTCTATTGTCGTTCCCTCTCCTTGGTACACGGCAAGTGATTTACGGGAGTAGACTTTTAAGAAATTCAATCGATGTAGGAATGAAAATAAAAATACTATATGTATACCGTATTCGCCGTACGCAAATATTGGAAAAAAATATAATTAGACATCAATCACATGATCATATGAACATGTATGGCGGGGAATTAAAAAAAAAATGACGCGAAACAATCATCAAAAAAAATATATCTGAAAAAAGTGCTTAGGGTTATTCCGTATATTTAGATAAGGCGCATACTGTATTTATTACTAGAGATAGAAAACACTTTAAATACAAAAGTTGTAAGGTGTATCCTAAAGCGCCAGAAAATGTTACGTAATATACCTAACAAATGTATATCACAAAGTTAAGAAAAAACACAAACTTGGCAAATTTTTAATGGAACAATCTATATATTAAAAAACTTTTTTTTCTGAATTCAAAAAGATACGATATGTTGAGATGGTAATTGGTATAGCTGTTTTCAAAATATTTGCGTGTAAAGAACGTAATTATATTGTTTTACCAAATCTCAGTTGCCATGAATAAACAAATGGTCCGAACGCCATAAAAATTATTATTTATTAGTTGATTGGGACTCATAGGACCATTAACTGGCCACCAAATAATCCTGACGTGAGCCTTTTAGATAATTTTCTATGGGACTATCTAAAGGATGACGTCTACAAAGAAAATTTGGATTGTGTTGAAAATTACGGTGGTCACATTCAACACTTGTGATTTTCATGAAGTATTTTATTTAAAAAAAAGTATTGTTTACACTTGGTTTCATTTTGTTTATTGAAAATTGCATATTAAAAAACATTTTATATTGCATTAGTTCTAGATTATTGCCTAGATAAAAATAAAATTAATTAATGGCGTTCGGATCGTTTGGTTATTCATGGCAACTGGAATTTGGTAGAATGCAATTACGTTTTTTACATGCAAATATCGAGCCATCCAAAAAAAAAACGTCATCAAAGTTCGAGCAAAAAAAGACGTATTTCTATTCTATTCTATATAAATTTATAACCTTATTTAATTGTCAAGGCTGTCCCATTATGTATTTTGAGAGCCATGTGTTTTACAATAATTGTGACAGTTACTTGTCAAAAGTTTGACATAACCGAAAAACTTCGACATAACCGTTCTTTCCACCTTTCTCGTTCATAGCCAGGTTTGATGACTTTTTTTGGACGGTTCTTTACTTCGAAAACAACTAAACCAAACGTCAACATATTATACATTTTTGATTTCAGAAAAAAACTATCTATTTATGTCTTCAAAAATATACAGGGTGTTCCATTAAAAATTTACCAATTTTGTATTTTTTCTTGTGATTGTGTTACGTAACATTTTCTGGCGATTTAGGATAAATCCCACAACTTTTGTATTTAATTTTTTTTGATGTCTTTTGTATAAACAGAGTAGGTACTGTCTAAATATACGGAATATTCCTGTACTTATTCACCAAATAAAAAACAAAGTTGACACCTTTGTGTTGCCTCCTTAGGCTACAGATTGTTGTCAACTTACATTTTAGTGAAGTAAGCTTTGAGTAAATGAATCGTGATTTGTTAAAAGGGCATTAGTCGTCAATTTGGTGATTTGCAGTTTCTGAGTGAATTGGACTCAATAACTGTTAAAGGGGCATCGGTCTGTGAACGTATACAGCAGCAGGGTGACTACTAAGTAATCAAATTTTGCTAAACAAAAAGTTCCCGGAAACTTTTCTCTAACTAATGCCCTTTTCGCAAATCATAATTCAAATAAATTAGAAAATACAGTATGCTTCATAATGATCGCAACATATGGAAACATTTTTGTTATTGAGATACCTACATATACAAAAACATTTTTTAAGTGGTCTATCTTGCATGTCCGAGTACCTAAAATTCAATTAGTTATGTTGAACTATCAAAAAATATGTATTTGGATAAATGCTAAAATTTTATTTAAAACGCGTAAGTATGCCAAATTTGAGGCATGAATTTAAACAAACCAGAAATTCGATAAGCGAGAGTAAAAACACGTCGATTTTATTTTTGTAAAAACTTAGTCTGTGCGTAATTCAATTTAAAGTATATTCATCTATGTATCTATGTGTATGTACAATGTTCACTGACGTGAAAAAAATGGGACTTTAATTCACCCTCAACCCCCACACAGAACGCGACCACTTTATAATTACCTCAGAAGGTACAGTACATACATCCAGAATAGCTTTGCCCGAGAAGTGCGCACAAAAAACGCAGTACCATATCCGAGAGATATAAGAGATAAGAATACCTACTAGGGACAATAAGCTCGTGGTGAATCAGACCGAACTCAGGAAAGCAACACAAAATTAAAATATGGTAGAGACACTTACCCAAATAAATATTGTCTATTCAACATATCATCGTCAAGATGTAATGCATGCGTTAAACATACATGTCACGTGGGCCATATTTTTGTATGTATGTGTGCGTTTTAGGCGCTCAGCTGCTTTTCGCATATAAGCGGCTACATCTGTGACAAACACCAGTAAATTGTCATTGTCAACATACATATGTACATAAATCCCAAATGTCCTGATTTTGTAAATAGTTTTCATTCAGCTTATTTTCAATGTTATCGGTGTTGAAAAAAATTCAATCAGATTAATTCTGACGTAAAATTCCATTCTTTTTCAGAATAAGGCCTTAGAATTTATCAGAAATTGATTTTAAAAACGTTCATTCGCATATATATGTATGTATTTAAGTAATAGTTTTTTTTTCTCCAAAACTACATTTTTGTAAAAAAAATTTCAAGAACAAAGATGAAGTAAAAATTTTTGAAGGATACTCTTTTCGGGATTTTTAAAGACGATTTTTCATTGTTCCAAAAATCACGGAATCTAAATTTCCAAAAACGTTATTTAAAAAATCTGAAAAAAATTTGAAAGCATTTTGCAATTGATTTTTTCGCTTAATATCGCCATTTATTGGTTCCGTACCGCGACGATCACAACAGCGAAAGACCTAACACCGAATAAACAGTAAACACCTTAAACTTAACACCTACAACGTACGTGCGGTGGCCTATATACTTTGCTATTTGGCTATTCCATAATCCGGCAAAAGTGAAGAGTGGGGGAATGGGACTCCCGGGACTTCTGTGTGCAGTCGTTCTTAACACGCGTAGGAAAATACTGTTTAGGGACGTTTGATTTACGTAATTAAATAATGCAAATTGAAGTCCTGACCTGGGATTCCACATATTTTATTGCAGTCTAATACCTACAAACAAACAAGGACGGACTCTACTTCCCGAAGCAATCACGGCTGCAGCAACAAAAGAAATGTGCCCAGTTTCAGATTTTGCCTAGTGCGGCCAAGGGCAAAGCTGCATTTTGTCAATTTACAGTTTTTTTTTTTGTCTTTTTACAGGTTTTCAATATATTCTGAAATAATACATTTTGGTGGTGAACTTCAGCTCCTAATTGTACCCCCTTCCCTAATAGACCGTAATAAAGAAATAATAGACCGTAATAAAGAAATTCGTGTCCCATCATTTTAGGGCCTCTTTCACACTGCCGAGTTATATCTAAATCGGAACACACCTCGAAATGTTCGCTTGCTTGTTAGTATGTATACTTTCGTAAAATTCGTGATTATTCTTAGCCCGGTCTACCAGTTTACACTTTGCATACGTTTAATCCCCGAAATGTCACTTGCCACCTTCTTTCTAATTTACATTTTCCGATATTTATCGCGAACTCGCGACTGTCCAATTTCTAAGAAACAGACCCCAGGTACGAAAAGTTTCGAATCATTTTTTAGCTTGGACCCTGCTCCAGGTGCACTAGGTGGTCAATGTCGTTGTGCCCGTATGATACTCGTGCCTTTTTTACGTTTTCTAGGGAGAGTTCCTTAACTCCTGGTAAACACGAAGGTGAAGAAACCGTACAGGCGCATATGCCAATGTTTTATGTAAGTGCATCGCCCTAGCAGGGGCAGGTGGCGTCCATAATTTCACTCCTAAACCTGTTAGAAACATCCCCTGAACTATGATCCGACATTTTTTATACTCGCCTTATTTTCTTCGGTACGTTCATTAAATGTTTTTTAATTCTCGGGGGCATTGTGGCCCTTGTCCTCTCAAACCCGTTCTTTTATTTTCTTACGGGTAAAAAATGACCAGTACGGTGTTGCAATTTAACGGATTTGTAGCTGCAATTAATCTGTGTTGATATCTTATGCGCAGTCACATTAGATGCATACTGGAAAAGTTTTGTATGTGTGAAAATAATGTATGTATATCGCCGCCTGTTAATCTTGAAAAATGTACTTGCATGACAGTGTTCCTGTCTGTTATTCTAAAGAATAAAGCCCTGAAGCCTCTTCATAATAGCATTATGAAGAAAAAAAACGAATAAAAACGTATTTTATTCGTTTTTTTTTTTGTCAGAAACTGTATTATGGATATAAAAGACAAGGCAAGACACCTATAGAGTAATAAAAAAGACACCTGGGTGACCTGATCATATGTAGTTTTTATATGTATAATTTTATAGTATAATATGTGTCAAAAAAATGTCAACATTTTTCTTATTTTGGAAATTATAGAGGATAGTCCTTAGATGGACGTAACTTTTCTGTTAACCTTTTTTCAAATTTTATCACAGCAGTCTCTGGAAAGGTTCCACCTAATTTTACTTCCACATTCATGAAAAAATTGTTGATTTTAGGTTTAAGCTAAAACAATTTGCTGTCTATCGGTCTGCCTATTAACCTTATTTGTGTACACTATAATTCGAGAACGCGTTAACGTATCAACTTGAAATTTGGACCGCTTATTAACCGTGAATATTAGACCGTGGGGAGGTTTTAAGGGCATAAGTACTCAAAATAGGATAAACAATTATTTTTAATAAAAATTTTAGTAATTGCGCCACTTCTAAAGTAGGTCATATACGTAAGTCATAATGTCCGTTTAGGTCATAAGTCATAAATGCCATATTGGTAATAAATAGAGTTCGTGCGAGCGCGGAGTGTAACAGGACCGTAGTCAGTTTACGAATGAAAATGTTAATATGTTCACAGAAACTATGTTGCATCATAGTACATTATTAAATATTATTACTTATTACCAAGTGCGAATGTCACAGGGCCGACACTGTGCATGTCCTGCCCTTGACTCGTTGGCCTTCACAGCTCACAACTGACTTGCATTACGAAAACGATGCTAGCAATTTTAGTTATTTATGGCACGCTGTAACAGACAGTCGCCGGTATTGCATCGCGTTGATACGTTTAGTTTTTACGTATTCGCCGTGTTTAAATAACTTTATAAATATTAATAATTATTAGTTGAGGGGAGAAGTGAATAAAGTGAGGTACCATGCCAAAGGTGAAAAGAAATAGACGGGAAGTATTTCAAACGTGGTTTGACAGTGATCCCGGGGGTTTTAGGGACAACTATTCAAGGAAATGACTTTTTTGTACTGTGTGTGAATGCATTATAAATTCTTCAGATAAAACTAAAGTAACAAGATATCTGAAAAGCCATGCCTCGTCCACGCCGACGACTCCGTATTTTTCTATGAACTTACAGAACCCTTTCTTGCAAGCAATATTCCATTAAACAAACTAGAGAACCCCAAGTTACGTACATTTTTAGGAAAATATCTGGACCGACAAATTCCCCATGAAAGTACGTTAAGACTTGCATATGTCGATCGGGTTTACAATAATGTAGTGACATCAATACGCGAAGACATTGCGGACAATTTCGTGTATTTTATTATAGACGAAGTTATCGATGCTTGCGGGCGTTCAGTAGCTAATTTTTTTAATTGGTGCGTTCAAAAGTGACACTGCTAGTGACAGCCACCTACTAACTTCTAAGGTTCTGGATAAAACTAATCACGAAACGATGAGTGATAAACGTCGCTGTTTCACTCCAGAACACTTAAAAAAGCACGTAATAATATGTTTTAACCACCGCCAGCCATGGGAACCTTGTCTCAACACTGACGTTTGACGGGTAAGTGCTGCCATTATTACGTGTTATCTGAATTTATATAGGATGTTATCCTTGATTTAACCGTACTATTTGATAAAAATGTTGCTACATAATTTATGTAAACATATTAATATTTTCATTCGTTAATTGACTACGGTCCTGTTACACTCCGCGCTCGCACGAACTCTAGTAATAAAGGTCACATAAGTCATCAAGGTCATATTTGGCATAAAGGTCATATTGGTTATACAGGTCATATAGATTACATCGTTCTCAAAGAGCATACAGCCATGTGGGTATTAAAGGACATATCCATACATCACACTATTAAGAATATAATATGATGTTTTAGCGATTGTCTAATTACATATGTATGGAAAAATTTGATGTGGAAATATGGAAAAATTATTTAAGCAACGGATTATACTTTCAGATTTGCACTTTAAGCAGTTCGTCGGGTTAAACGAGTGATGTTAAAAGTATATGTTATTTTTATCAAGATTACTTTTGCTGCCTTAAAAACGGTAAGCTGATGTTTATTTGGTATTGACGAATGCAAACTGTTTGCTAATGCTAACTCCCTGCAAAAATTATGCCTATAAACAATATGGAACGGCTTCGAGCCGCAACTGATTTATACAAACGACAACAGGAAAAATGGCATATGATTATGTATTGGAATAAGAACTCGTGTAGGCAATAAGGCGGTAGATTAGATTCGGATGCTTTGAATGGCATAAACCGGACGTTCAAATTGCAGAATGCGAGACCTCTGCGACCTTATAATAAATGCGTCTGAGACGGGTCGGGTCGGTGTTCGATTTCAGAAGTTTGCGTTATGAAAAAGAAAGAAAATAACGCACAGGTGTGGGTTTTAAAATTCAAATATACGCATTGAAAAATCATGCATATGTACGAGTGTATACGGTTTTGTGATATTACCAGAAATTAAATTTATGGTAAAAGATATGTCTATACCCAAATATTTTATTTTAATAATCAGTGCAAGACGAGGTTCTGCATAATTTCGCCATTTGGGACACAAGGCAGGTGAATTTAGGCATAGTAACGGTAGTGAGGATTACAAATCGACGTAGCATACATTTTAAGTAAATCGAGTTTAGTATTTTACTAGAAAATTAGGTATTTTAGACCGTGAAATAGATACAATTTTTTACAGTTGAACTAATGATTTTAGTGGCACCTAATTTGATTTATTTTACATGCCTGTGACGTCACCAGTTTTTTAAGTATGTATATTTTTTTATGTCATTGTTATACTATTTTTAAAAGCCTTCTCAAGAAATCCGCATTTAAAATTGAAAAAAAGGAACTGATATATTAAACAGCCTTAGAAATTAACTCCATAGGTTGGAGTGTGTCAACAATTTGATGGACAATACTTTGAGCTGTTGTTAGGAAAATTAATAAAGTTCATTTTACAATTCTTACAATTTGCGTTAATGTTATCCTTGTCTATCCAAAAACTGCGATATCTCAAGAACTGTTAAATATTAAGATATAATATAATAATAATATAAAGTGCGAGTTTCTTAAAAATGCCTTTAAAAGTACTATCCAAAAATTACAAACAATGGTGCTAACCAAGCATTGTCTTGTGAGCTCTGAACTGATTTTGGTCCCAATTTTGCCTGATGAAAAATCAATTACATTACATACAATGTATTCGTGCCAAATCTTTCCAATCCCAGGCGATTATTCTGGGGCTAGGGACATTATCTGGTGACGTTACAATAAACATCTTACATAAAGCAATAAAATGTCAGACATCTAAAACACAGTGACGGACTGGGGGGGGGGAGGCGATCACCATAGCCCCATCAATATTGGAGGGCCCGTTTTGAAATACAATACTTCAAAACGGTATTAATAAATCAATTCATTAAATTGTATCCATAACATTTTATTTCTATATTACACGCACTAATTGTAAGGGAAAGCCATATCCAATTATTATGACAACTCTCTTTTTCTCTCTTCTTTACGGAGTGGCGAAATTAAAACTCGAAAACATATTTAAAAAAGTAATTAATTATAATTTTGTAAATTAATTTAAATTCTATTAGACTTAAATCTATTATTCCGTTTTTAGTAAATCTGGAGAATAATGGGAAAACTCTCGCTCTTTTCTGGAATCTTGAATCCGGATTTAGGCGGTCCAAGCTAGTTTTCCAAAAAAATAATTTAAAAAATTTCACTACACACCTGTGTTAATTCGAATTAGTTAACACCTGTGTTAATAACTATCACGGCGACAGATACCTTACAAGCTCGTAGAAAGTTTTTTATGCATCTCCAATTAATTTCACACGAGGAACATTATTTTTTTTTTAAATAAAAAACAAGCTATTTTTATTCATTGATACGGAAATACACATAGGATGTGTTCAACAAACCCAAAAATGGACGAATAGAGAACATTTCAGCGAAATTAGCCAGTTTTCCGTTTTTTTTTGCATCTTCTTTATCCAAAATAGGAACTCAATATTTAGAGCGCGTCCTGGGCCTCCGAAGGAGTCCTAGTCCGCCACGGATTACAACGTTTGCAAACGTTTAGTCCGAATTATTTTTTGGTGGACATGCACCTTTAACAAAATCCTCGCAGGGCATCGACAAATTTCCGGGTTTTCGCGTGGCATTCCGTCTTAAATCAAAACACGCATATCCCCGGTCCACGGGCGACGTTGCCGCGGCCCAGACGGCAGCGGTAACGGCAGATGTCGAGCGAACTGGAGATTTAATTTAGTCGGTTAATCGTCGGCCGCGACCCGATGCAAGGTGCATCGGAGTACGTACGCGCAGGGACGCAGAAGTGGTAGTAGTAGTACCTAATAGTACTGCGCACCACCACTACCTGCCTTATGTCTGCCACCTGCCACCTATTCGTAATTACGGTCGTACCTGGAATTACCTTTGACATGAACTTTCCATTAAATGCTATAAGAATTATTTATCCGTGTGTTATCGTGATGACTCGAATTATTGAAGTTTAATATCGCGTTCTTTGGCCTTTGGGGCGGTGAAATACTTTATGGCGAAAAAGTCAAGATGTCTTGTTAACTCTTTCCAATAAGGGGAAATGGAAATCAATGTTCTAACGTATTCTTAGCAATCGCGGTTATCCATATCCATATGTCGTAGTCGCATAATGAAATCCGTCTTTTCATGAAAAGCGTAGGCATTTTTTGAACTGTCGGCAATATGATATAAAAATGATAAGCTACACGATCTACCTAGGCAGTTTTTGAAGAGCTTGGTTTTTTTACTCATTTGGTGTTGCCAGCTGATTCTAAACAATTTGCTTTAAACTTTGCTAGGCTTACTTGGCTTGTTCAATTAAAATTTAATTAAACTGCAGTGGAAATAAGTGACCACAAAAGTGTTTTCATGAAAGTTTTCAAAGAATATTACAGAGAAGCCCGTTTTAAAAGACTTTAGACCGATAAAAACAAAATAAAAGGCTTTGTGAAATACTTTTTGGAGGTAGGTTATTTTTATACATGCGTTATATCGTCTTTTAGATGCTGCTTAAATTATTCCGGCAAAAAGCACCTAAGACTAGAAAGGGATATTATTTATTTATTATTTAATATCATACAATGTTAATAACTAGAAATGGAAATGGTTATTAAAAAATATTCGAAGAATTTGTTTCATCCACGTGCTTTGAGATGTTCCTCATTTTACAAAACAAGTTTGCATTGGTCCATATTTTCCCAAAAAAAAAAACCTGCTTCCAAAGATAAATAGACAACCAAGAATTAAGATTGCGCAAAGTCACATTGGAATCTACAGGATTGGAGAGTGGTGATTTTTAGTGATGAATTCCCGGTTCAGTCCGTGTGATTATGATACGGTATTATATTTGTGCGAAGACCCAAAAGATTGGATCCAAAATATACGGTGGATACCGAAAATACAGATGTGGTGAATTAAATGTATGGGGTAATAACTCTTTTATATTCAAGAAGTTGTGGACCTAACAGTGTGCAATAACTTATTAGAAATAGTTAAGAAACCATACGTTGATGATGGCATGCCATTATAATTCACCTTTATGCACGATGATGACACAAAACATCGTTCGCGATTGGTTAGAGATAGGCTCCACGAGATGAAAATGAATGATAGAATGGTCACGTCATCTCCTGACCTTAATTGAAATATAAACCTTTTTGAAATATAATTGAGTTGCTCTACTTATGGTCAATAGTGTTCATATTCAACCCCCACATTTTTTAACACGAACCGCCACTGATAAAAGTAGCACCGGTTTTGAGGAGGACATAATTTTTAAAATTTTCAAATAAACCATTTGACGGCCGCTGATTTAATCTAGAGTAAACCAACGACTCTTCTACTTGACCTAGACCACTGCGGATTCCCTTGTGCCACTGGAGCTGAGTGACTGCTGAATGGGATCGAAGACGAACGACGGGACATGGACAGTGCACTAGTGCAACTAGTTATAAAAACCTATCGTGAGTGAAAAAATCCAAACGTTGCAAATCATAGAGGTGTGTATGGGTACAGTAACGCGGCATTAACCACACATAATAGTAGCCTATGCCGCATAGCTGAATGCATTAAGGGGGTACACCACCCTAGAGGTCGAAAAATCAAACAAATTTTGGGATTTTTTTCAAAGAAACTAAACAAGATATCGAAATTCGGTAAAAAAACATTTATTGTACAAGTATTGAAGTGTGTTTGTAATTTTTTTTTAGAGCTGTCAGAAACAAAATGGCGGCTCTCAGTAGTTTTCCCAAGGCATCTTTTTTTATGGCTCCATGGTCGGACCGATAACTCCTGCAAATTTAAAGATAGAGCGATGAGCCAGGAAAATTTCGGAATTAGCATGATATCAGGCAGGCTCAACAGTACGTGGATTTTTTTTAAATTGATTTTTGCAGATATGGCGTGTCTTATCAAAACAAAAAACACTCGAAAATTGTTAATAACAATTGACCTATGCAATAACGTATGTCCTAAAAAGTTCTGGCACAAAAAATATTTATAGCAGTTTTTTTTTAATGAACAGATTTATTGAAACATCAATTATTTATCATAAACTACATCTTAATGCTTAACTAAACTATACTATCAAATTATGTGAAGCTGCCCATACTCCTCTACCAGACGCAACTTTCTTCGGATGTCTCTCATGAGGCCCTGGACTGAATTCAAGTCAATTTCTCTCAATTGTTCAAAAATTCGACGTCTTAGTTGCTGTTCGTTTTGGGCTTCTCAGCATCTGTCATAAACTTTCCGCGACAATAAAGCCCAAAATCCTCTATTGGGCGAGCCTGAGGCAAGTTAGGAGGATTAGCGTTTTTAGGAACAAAAGGTATGCGGTGTTGACGAAGCCAGTTTTGGGTATCTCTAGAGTAATGACACGATGCTGAGTCTGGCCAAAACATGATATCATCCTCAGCATGATGTTCTTGGACAAACTGGAGCAATTTGGAAAGACAGTTCTCAATATACCCCTGACTGTTCAAAGCTTCGCCTCTCACTCTTCCCACAAAAGGTCGTGATATGCCCCTGTTAGAAATTGCGCACCAGACAAGGATTTTATCGGCAAATTTTTGCTTTAGTCTAAAACTTTACATTGTCAGGGCATTCCTCAAGGTTATTTGTATAAAACCCATCATTTCCTTTCATTTCGGAGTTAGCCAAAGTGAAATACTTTTCGTCGTCTAAAATAATGATCTTGCCATCGGCAAAGTAGACCCGTCTCAGTTGACGGCAGCATCTTGGTATACATAGAAGCTGCCCTTGAGTGTATTTGGGGCACTTACGTCTTTTTCGATATTTCAGACCATTCCTCTTCAATTTCAACGATACCGTACTCTTAGAAGTGTCATATTGACGAGCCAGTCTCCTTGATGACATCCCAACTTGGTTTCTTGCTCTTCTTACCAACCGCTCTTCCCCTCTGTGCAGTAAATACTCGTGGTCTTCCACTTTTTGGAAGGTTCAAACAAGGTATTCCTGCTCGCACTCCGCTATTGTTCGATAAATGGTTCTGCGAGAAATATTTTCATTCTCGAATATTCCAAATATTTCAGCTTTGGGTACCCGCCCAACTAAGTTATAGATACTTTTTCTTATTTCTAATTTATATGACATTTGAAAGCATAAACTTCAAAATAAATAACCCTCGACTGACAGTCAACAAAGTAAACATAATTTATATAATTTGGTAATCTTTTGTTACCAAAGGCGACTTGATATTATTTCATTATTGTTAAGATTTAAGTTCATGAATTTTGTGCCAAAACTTTTAGGACATACGTTATAACAAAAAAATCCTACGTACTGTTGTGGAGGAACTAGTTTTGAATATTCAGTTAAAATTTCAAGCCAATCGAATAAAAATTGTTCGAGATATTGGTCCGGCCGTCTTGAAATTTCACTTTTCGAGAAAAACGCGTTTGAAGTTTGAATTTGCAATGCCTGCACCACACAATTAACCTTTGTGATTGACCTTCTTCTTCTGCTTTTCTTTTCTTAGTGATTGTGAATCGATCCTGGAGCCCTTTGGAATCCTGGAGCCCCTGGAATCGTTTCGAGCCCTTACAGGTTTCTCCCATACATTAAAACTTTTCCACGTAATTTTTACGATGTTAAGGGACATTTTAAACTAAAAAAAAAAAACAATTATTATGTTGATTATAAGTCCTAGACTGCTAACAAAACGGAGATCGACAATCGTTCCTAGGGTAATTAGCTGGTTATGTCGTTATAAGCTGCACAGATTACCTTTTTGTTAGCACTCTAATAAATGCAGTAATTTTCACAACAGACAGTTCCGTCGTTACTGTTGTGACTCACAGACAGTGGTTCTCTAAATAAGGAACCATAAAAAAAATTAAAGTTGGTTTAAACAAAAAAAAAGTATTCTTAAATATCTTAAATTTATAACCTCATTTAATTGTCTGTTACATTATGTGTTGCTACTATTTGTTTTACAATTATGATAGCCACTTGTCGAATGTTTGACAAGTTTGGCTTTGAGCTTCGACATAACTGCTATTTCTACTCTCGTTCAGAGCCAGATTTGATGACTTTTTTTTACGGCTCTATTTTCTCTTACAGATATGTGGCAATTAGTTTATGATGTAGTTTTACACTTTATGTATTTTAATTTTTAACAACTTACAAAAATATAACATGCTGTGACTTTTTTTTTCATAAATTTTATAAACACCCTGTATATATACGTACATACAATGTTGTAGGAAACTTTACAGCAATAGAGATTTTTGGTATTCTCGATTTTTAAGTTCATATCCCATCAGTGGCGGTTGGTGATTTTAGTTAGCCATATCTTGAAAACGACGCACGGAACCCAATTCACTTTATAGGTGATGACTATACACCTCTTACAGAAAGGATTTATAGTGAAAAAACGTCAACAAAGTTTGCGAAAAAAATTTCAAAAAACCTGAAACTGGGATCTCAGTAACGCTCTGTGGAATATTTGCAGTAATTTTTTTCATAATCTAGAAACAAATATAAGGAGGTTTTTCGATTTGTTACAAAATATATTTTTCAAAATGTTATGGCCATTTAATTTTAATTTTATAGGAACATTTTGTATCCCAAAATTAAAATGACCATAACTTTTTGAAAAAAATATTTTGTAACAAATCGAAAAACCTCTCCTTATATTTGTTTCTAGATTATGAAAAAAAATTTACTGCAAAAAATTCCACAGAGCGTTACTGAGATCTCAGGGAGTGCTCAGTTTTTTTGAAAAATTTTTCGCAAACTTTGTTGACGGTTTTTCACTATAAATCCTTTCTATAAGAATTATATAGTCATCACCAAAAAGTGAAGTGGGTCCCATGCGTCGTTTTCATTATATGGCTAACTGAAAATATCACCACGCCACTGTATCCCATAGATATGAACTTATAGAGATATCCCATACATATATCCAAGGGTATTTTTTTATATCAAACTGCTACAAATGATGATGGAGATTTACACGGCAAGGAAAAAATTCGAATAATTATGCCGGAGATAAGCCAGGCCACATGTTACGCTGGGGCTGATTAAATAAATATTTAAATGTGTTATTCACCTGCGTCCTTATAACTATAACAAAATTCACCCTCTAGAGCAGCACGTCAGTTGGTCATAGTTTTTATAATTGTAATTTCTTCCTTCTCTGTCGAAGTGGGGCGACGGATAGGTAACTCGCGTCGCGGCCAACACCTGTTCGATCCTTATTAAGGCTAATAACTACGCATTAAAAAAAAAAGAGGAAAGAACGGCCTTCGTTTAACGACGCTAGTTTTTCATACCTACGGTATGTCATAGAATTTGCGTTAGTACATACTTCGTCAGTCTATTATATCAGTAATCAAATATAAGAAAAAAATATCTGAGTCTGAGTCCTCAGAGGTTTCCTGCCAAAAAAATGGACCTAAACTTTTTTCGTTAACTCTTTTTTGTTGGATAGTGAGAGCATTAAAACCTTTTTGATTTCCTTCAGGAAAGTTCTTATTTTTTCGTATGCTTTTATCTGCTTACAATAAGGGTTCTGCAAACTAACTGTCTAACTAAGAATTTGTCTAAAAAAAAATTCTAAAGGTGCAGTTATTCTGTCAAACACATAATTTCATATTATATTTTACTATTTATTAAAAAAAAAAAAACCTGTAGTGGTGTATGTTATCGCTGGAAAAAAAAAATGAAATGTTCTGAAACGTCAAGATGTTAAAGAGCGAATTAAAATTGTCTGCTATCTTTCGGTCAACCTTCCAACCTCTCTCTTTTTTGTGACACAATAAGGTGAAAACGCTTTAAGATATTAAGGTGAAATTTAGCACACCTTCATATCATAATATAGTTTAAGGCTTAGGAGATAGGCTACCCTTCCGGTCTCCTATTAGAAGATTATGGATATTAAATATAGGCTTACAAAAAATATCTCGTGTTCGAGGACTCCACTATACACTAGTAGTGTCCTTACGTATTTTGACTAATCCTTAGACATTAGTTAAACACGTTATTCTTAGACTACACTAGTTACATTTACAATTTATTGTGGTAAATTTCAGCAATATCGCGATAATTATGGATATTAAAATTCGATTTATATTTAATAACATATTTTGAGAGATCTGGGAATTCGGGCTTATACCGGAAGTAGATATCCATTTGTTTATTTTAAATGGAACACTTTGTATATGACTACTTTTTTGAAACCTTCACTTTGCTAAAACATTTTATTGTTTTCTGGCGGTTATAGCCAGTTTAGGTATTCAAAATAAAAATCGTATTTGAAGCAGTTGAAATTTTATTTGAAAATAAGATCGAAACGATTGAACTTAGACATAAGCAATCTAACAGAAAGGTGTCCTTATTTTATGAGAACCAAATACCATTATGTGACAAAAATATGGTTATATTACAAAAAAATACTTTTCTCTATTTTGTGAATAATTTTTTTTGCGAGCACCCAGTATAAAAAATCGGGAACTAATGTGCAAGTTTAACTAATATGAAGCATACTCTACGAATTTAGAGAAATGCGATGCAAAATGGATTACCATTTAGGAAATATTAGCGGATTTTTTAAGACTCCAACTGTCATTTTTTATCGAAAATTGTAAATATCTCATAAATTGTTGAGGGTGGCCCAAAAAAAATGGAATATTTTTTTATTCGTGTCTCGTGTGAAAATATATTAATTTATCATGTTATAAACGTCCCCTTAAAAAATCAGCTCAAAAAAAATTTTTTTAGAGGTCGCTCAAGATTTTTTAAAAATTTCCAAACTCGTCAAAAACCGAGTTTTTTATTTCTTTTCCTCGTCATGTTATTATTTTGTAGGTTGAAAAAAATGTCGATTCTGAAAATTTGAAATCAATATTTTAATTTCTAAAGGTCACTCATAATTTTTTTACTTTTCAAAGTAGTGTACCTAAAATGTTTTCGATCAATCTCTAAATATAAATATTTACCAACTAATCATTTTTTGATTGAATTGGACTTACAAAAGAATAGAAATAAAACACCACAAAAAAAATTCTTTAGACAAAATTGACTACATTGTAAGTACCAAAATTTATAATTTTTTGATTTAATTAATTTTAAAAAAATCTAAGTGTCATGTTTTATTTCTATTCTTTTGAACGTCAAATTCAATAAAAAAGTAATGAGCGTTAATTTATTCGCTCATTATTTAGAGATTGCTCGAAAACATTTTAGGTGGACTACTTTGAAAAGTAAAAAAAAATATGAGTGACCTTTAGAAATTAAAATACTGATTTCAAATTTTCAGAATCGACGTTTTTTTCAACCTACAAAATAATAACATGAGGAAAAAAAATAAAAAAATTCAATTTTTAACGATTTTGGAAATATTTAAAAATCTTGAGCGACCGCAAAAAAATGTTTTTTGAGCTGATTTTTAAGGGGGCGTTTATAACATGATAAATTAATATATTTTCACACGAGACACGAATAAAAAAAATATTCCATTTTTTTGGGCCACCCTAATATTCATATACGGAGTAGGTAAACGTATAATATGTGTTCAATTTAAAGTAAGCAAGTTGATGACGTCTACTTTCTTTAGGTCAACCGTGGTGACACTCGTTATATAGTGATTTAAAAAGTACCAGAGAACAAATCACTCTCAGGGGTTAACTTTTAAACAGTTCTTGTTACTAATGTCTAGTACCTAACTAATATTAATACTTGTAATCGAATATACGTAGATATGTATTGTTATATTGCGCAATAATTATAGAATACCGTGTGCAAGATAATTGTGCAGAACGCAGGCTTCCAAAAAGGGGATCTGTTCGGAAACCTGCCTCCATAAGTTTTCGGGTAAGTAATGAAAAAGATAATTAATTTTAAGGGCCGAAGAAGCTCCCAAAGGGCCACGAGTCCGCTTTGTGTCCTCGCCACGGTTCGCCGCATTCCTTTACGACATATCGGCTTACGGTTTCTCCAAGACATTCAATTAATTCCGGCAAGTAGTACCATTTGGTATTACCGGTAAACCCGTCAATTCAACGAGCTGGAACCGGTTAATATTGCGTTAGAAAGCGAAAATTTTAAAAAATACTAGCCTCACTACATACACGTGTAATGGTTATGCTGACCGCTGATTTTTTGAACTCCAATAACTCAAATTTTAAAATGGAAACTTTGTAATAATGAAAAACTATGTGGAACTCAGTTCTCTATACGCTTGTGGTAGTTTCCTACCTTTTGTTTACATCGGGAATAGAAACGAGGTGACAAATGAGGTCCGGGTTTTTTTGGCTTTTCAGTTTAACCCTATTCATGTTCTTAAAAAAAATAAGGAAGTATGAGATGTTACTAATTGTAAGCGAAATACTATTAATTTCTCTAATTATAAAATTAAAATTTGACGTTTGTTAAAGTTAACATTATTTTTATTAAAATGGATTGATAATCACACAAAAATATTAAGAGGAACATACAACATATACAGTATGTGTACAACAAACATCAGCAGACTCTCTCACCACCTGCGCTAGCCGTTAGAACGAAAAGTGTAGAATTTGCCTTTTTTCACAACCGCCCGATGTCTGGCGTACACATATTATATACGCCTTTGTAATCAGAATGAAATAGGAAACTTAAAATTGTCAAAATATACAGGGTATAAATTCGTTTTTATACCCCCCTGTATATGCAGGGTAGGCCACGATGAGTTTAAAGTGGCAATATCGCCTCCATTTTTTAAGCTATCTTTCTGAAAATTGATACTACGTGGTGTTCAATCACTTTCTTTCTGATAATCGTAATTGTTTTTGTCTGCAACTTTCGGTTTCACCGGAAGTGAATTAATTATGAGATTATTAAATAGGACACCCAGTATATTATGATATTAATAGATGGTACAATTAATTACGAGTACAACGATATAGCATACTAGGGGTCTCATGTAATTACCAAATTACAGTAATTTAAAAAATATGGTTGTCGCAGTCATAATATAACAAACCCTGTATATATAAAAACATCTTGTAGGATTTAGTTACTTATACAGAATGGATTTGGGGTAGATTTACTGATCCAAGGTAAAGAAACATAAATCACATTCATTGTACAAGAAAATAGGCAAGTACATATGTAATTCAATTAAAATATTTTAAAATTCAAAACATTGACATAGTATTCATTTATTATTTAATTATTTCTTCACTGTAAGCATTACAAATAAAGACCTATTGCGATAAGTCTCCCTCTTCAGTGTTATTAGAGAGGTTTTAATGTGTGAAAATTGTTAATAAAATACAGCAGATGTACCTAAGAAAAAAATTACGTAATATCCCGGAATATATAAATATTAATAAAATATTTGTTGCCGTTCCAGTTGATAGTCATTTATTTACATAGCAGATACACGTGAAAAATCCAATAATTGTCATACCTTATATGTAAATGAATATGATTACATATTTTAACTGTTTGTAAAAGTATAAAATATGTGGATCGATTGTTGTAAAGATATAGAATCTAATGACTTAATACATATATCCCATAAACATATTTTTCAATGTTCCTCGCCAAACAGTACTTCTTCTTATAAAAGTAGTCCTTTAGAAATATTAAACCTGTATAGAGTTGTCAAAAATATTCTAAACTTGGGCGTGGTCGAACTTCATGTCAGCGGCGGGTAGGTTTCGAGACATCACGTTACTTACGTTATTAATAAGATTGGCGTAACCATAATCACTCCTACTCACTGTTTTATAATCTGCTAAGATCAAGAGACGCAATTGGTATATTCGTTACCTACTTCAAAAAATTACGGAGGCGCCATTGTTACATTAGTTTTCCACATTCTAAAAAAATTGTAGGAATTATAACTGTTTAATTTAAATACGATTCTCAGTATTGTGAAGTAAAGTCTTTTTTGTTTGATTGTAAATGTTAAAGCGCAAAAAATTAAATAGTCCGCGAATTATAAAAAAAAAATAGAAGATAACATCACGTAGCAAAAAAATGTTAACGTACTTTTTATTTTTTTTGCAACTTTAATTTTTTAATTTCAAACTTTCTCCAAATAGGTAACAGTTGTAAGTATAATTATTAATTTATAAACGTTCTCTATTCTATTTTAACAACAAAGGTTGTCCAACGTGTTTATCAAGTTTAATAAAATTAATTTAAAAATTATGATAACTTCATTCGTAAATACCTGTAAACTGACAATTAAAATAATATATGTATGTAGTTAATTTACAACTAAAATAGGTTGTAAAAAGGTACATGGAATATGTAAATAACAAGAATATAAAAAAATACTATTTTTAAGGTTCTTTGTGATTTGGCATGCATGAATTTGTATATGGCTAGAAAGGGTGCCTATTTTTGCGTTATTACATTATTTTGTTTTTTCAATTTCGGTCGTGACATCAACCTCAAAATTTTAAATTGTACCTACACCCTGGATAATATTACATATGTATTTCAAAAGGTCTTTTAAGATTATATTTTATGGTGTGAAATTAAAATTTTGTTGTATTTAATGAAAGTTATAAATAAATAAAAATGAAAATATTAATGAGTAAATATTACCAGAACAAAAATGAAACTGTTAAGTATACCTAGTAGTTAACAAGTCCTCAGTGTTAATTGTCAGGTTTGCGTTAATTTGTGATGAATTTTGTCAAACTGATTATGAATAGGTTTAAATTAAAAGAGCTTTTAAAGTATGTAATAATATAGACATCCAAAAAAAAACGGCATCAACTCTGGCTATAAACGAGTGAGATGGAAATAGCGGTCATGTCTAAGCTTTTCGGTTATGTCAAACTTTTGACAAGTGACTGTCACAATTTGTAAAATAGACAATGGCTGTCATATGATGTGACAGTCTTGACAAGTAAATAAGGTTATAAATTCGATTAAGAATAGAAATACCTCTTTTTTTCTCGGCCAACTTTGATGACGTTTTTTTTGGATGGCTCTATATATAGGGTGTAGCTAGGGTTACCAACTTTTAAATATAAAATGAAATGACAACCTAGCGCATTCACCAAATTTTGAATTTACCGAGTCAAACGAAGACTGGCATTCACTGGTAGATTTTACCCACTGTCGACAATTAGGAAATTAAAAAATTAATACATTAATACATGTAGGCGCTATTGGAATATTTTTGATTTTACTTTATTTGAATTTAGATTTATTTAAAGATATTGATAAATTATTTTATTTTTAAAAGACAAAAGATCAAAGAACGGTATCCTAAAGTCAAGAAGACTAGAACAAGGAGACCGAGCTCGCGTGTTTTGGGCGGCACAAAATACGTCGAGATAACTTAATAAACTAGATATGGCGGCAGACTATTACCTGCGCAAACCAGTAGCGCGCACAAGTACAAGATTCGGGTACATTCAGGGTAGACGCTCTGTTTACGAAACTCCCGAATACTCCCGAAGCTAAGAAATACGGCGCTCGCAGCGCCGCTAATACCCTAGCGGATGTCGACGTCATTTATGCCTTTCTCTCGGTACCTATTTTACGCGAGCTCGGTCTCCTTGTTATAGATTGTAATAGCTGTCTGCTATTCTCAATTTGTGCCTATTTTTGGCCTATATTTTTGAAAAATTTGGTTTTGTTATATTCCATGTTTTTTAACATGCAGATATTTTGAGCCTTTTCCTCTTTCCGTTGCAGAACCTAGCCTGATCCAGACGCCGCCCTCCGTGATAGCTGCGGCCTGCATAAGCTCCGCTGTTCGAGGGTTGAAACTGTCGTCCGCCGACTTGGCCATCGAAGACATCTGCAGGATGCTGAACGTTAAGATCAAGACGATCGAACTCCTTGTCAGCATCATCGACAGCGCTGTGTCTAAGGTGGCCTCGCTGTCCCCTGCTAGCCAGGAGACCAAGGTGGCACCTGGATACGACATGGACAGCCCGCAGTATGGACAACCCCTGACCCCTACGGAGCTAGAGAATATTTATTATTAAATCGTCGATCTCTCGATCCCCACATACCTATTTATCGTTGTCCGTTTTTGTGTTATTGAATTATTAGAATTAATTTTATTGATGAAGTTGAGTGTTGATAGTTGAAAATTACATAACCAAAAATTATCTCTTAAATAATATGTGTTTTCATATTATAGATGATCTCTTACCGGTATAGACTGTAGGTTTTTTTTCTTGATCATATCAAGATTTTAAGTATTTGATCTCAGCGGCTTTTACTATGTATATTATATAACGATGAGATCACAAAATATTATTAGTGAAATGCTGTTCATTTTTTTTTTTTTTTTTTTTTTGTGGTGTCAACGTTTTAGTTTTATGTGAAATAATTCTGTGATGTTATTTAAACCTCTATCAAAATCCTTATTAAAGATAAATCTGGTTTCGGAAAAATTCCACTGCATTGAATTCAAGTTTGGATTATAATTTTGGTTATTATTTATATTGGTTTGTTATCTAGTCTTTAGTCTTGTAGTTTTTTTGTAATAGTTAATTTTATAGAAATCTTCAAGCAGTATAATAGTTTATACATATCCATATTTTTATTGGTACATATTATATTACTTGGAGATTGTATAATTTATTTTATATGTATAAAGTATGTAAAACCAAAGTTTTTGAAGGGCAGTAGTGTTCAAACAGTATTTATTTTTATATCATTGACTTTGTCAATAGACTGTATATACAATTTTTTAATATAACCCTTATGAAAATATCTATGACTTTTTCTAACATTTATATTCACATATCTGCATTATTAAAAAAAAAAATCCTGCTCTTTCCCACCCTGTCATCTAATCCTAAGCAGATTTTACACCTCTCGAATGAAAGTAATATATTGAGCACCTTTCAACTTTCTGTAAGAAGTGATTTTAAATACATCTTTAAGGTACTGAAAATAATTCTACAGTGTATCCATAAAGTAACTTTCTTCCACTTAACTTTTCAACGAGATAAGTTAGCAAAAGCAAAGTTTTTTATGAAAGCAAACTGACTTAAAAATTTCAGAGCGCACAAGCACCATTAGGTACATCAAAATTTTTAAATAGCAATATAGGTCATGTTGGATTTACTGTCGTGTCAGTGACAGCTAACAAAAGAATAAAACAGTCTACAAGTCCTAATGTTGTAATTACTTTCCGCAAAGTTTGCTCTAATGCATGGTAAACTGCATTTAACTATCCGGCGTTCCTGCAACGGAAACGGCGTACTAATGCGCATACGCGAGTGTTATTGATCGTAGGTTAGCAGGATCGATCAGTGGCGTACGGGCAAGAAATACATACGTATATAATTTACAAGGCGCTTAAAAAATACGGTTTAGGTATACTTTAATTATCTTAAGAGTTGTATAGTTCCGACCCTGCATTATAGCACACATTTCCGGACCATAGTCATTACATTAATAAATTAATTTTTGCCCTATAACGAGTAGATTTACAGTTTCTTTTTACTATCCTGTGAGGAATTAAAATAGGTACCTTTCAAATGAGATGCAAAATTGCCCATCTTGCAATTTACAAATTTCTCTTTGATGGCGCCCTCTGTGAATTTTGCCTTCATAAAAAGCTTTGCTTAATTTAGTTTCACCTCGATTTTATTCGAATTCGCCAGTTCACCTCGTTTAAAAGTACCAAGATGCAGAATACACAAAGGGAATGCGATATAGGTGACCTACATATGCGTGAAAAATAACATAAACAAAGTGATATCAATATGGCGGATCCGCCAGAAACGTATTTGAAATTTTTATACACAAAAAAATTCCTCCTACCGTCTTAAGCCAACTATTAAAATTAGATGAGTTAATGAGCCATTCAAAAAAAAAAAAAAAACATTAGCAGTCATGTCGAAGCTCGAGGCGAAATTTTGTTATTGTTAAACTTTTGACAACTGGCTATCGCCATTGTAAAATAAATAATGGGTCACATAATGTGAGAACCTTGACATTTCAAGAAGATTATAATAATTAAGATTAAGACTAGAAATACGTCTTTGTTTGCTCGGCCAACTTTGATGACGTTTTTTTCTGAATGGCTCATAATCTTTGGTCCTAATCCAGTCTTCTTGGTTCTAACACATCTAATACTAACTTTTGTAACCTTACTTTTTTAAACATAATTATTATATCATTATGCTGTTTGGACAATTTCTTAAGAAATAAACACAAATACGCGTGCGCGCAATAAAAATTGCGACCCGTAAAGTGGGCTTTATCAAATCAGCATTCTATGCTAACTCTACATGAGAACATTTATCTATGATTGTGAACCAGGAACACCGAGATTTAGAATGAATTTAGAACAGGGAAACAAAAAACCGTAGTAAATTGAAATATCCCTAGACAATGAGCAAGTGTTTACGTTTTTAGTTTTAGAACGTTAAGCAATTAAAAGAAAGTTGTTTGTTATTAATGATGAGTAATGAGTAAATTACTTCCCACTATCTAAGACTGATATACATATAATAATCAAGATGGGTAAGTGATAAATTATTGCAGCTAAAATCTAATCAAACGCTTATCTTATCTTAAGGTGTGGCTTATCAACTTACCGTTTATTATCGAATATTTTTATTAGTCACAAAATCCTCAAGTTGCATGTGTTAAGTTACTTAAGAATGCCTGACAACAGGTATAGAATGCCTTTAAGGCTGCTGGAAACAAACTTGGATAATGAATTATCGAAATCTAAAGAAAGCATATACTCTGCCCAGTCAATTTTAGAGTCCTTAGGCGATGATAGAAGTACGTGCATCATAATGCGTTTTGCTTTGTTATATGTCTGTTGTTTTTTCAGGCTGCTGTGAAAGATGTCTTACTCGCATACCATATGCGACACTCATTGCAACGATTATGTGTGCCTTAGGAATAGTTATATTTTGTGGTACAATGTACAGGGGGGCAACATTGGCTGTGTTGATGTTCAGCGAAGTTTTTTCTATGCAGCTGTTTTGGTAATGTCTAAACTTTCGTTTGTTTCTGCTAACTCAACAGTAATTTTTTTAGGGTGGATGCAGTTAAATTGACATTTGTTTTAATCGGAGCCTGTATGGGAGCATTAGGTCTCATGATTTTAACTGTAGGATTTTTAGCTACAAGGCGCGACACGCCATAAAGTATATAGGGGATGGGGCTCAAGAGTTGGTGGGCGTCTCAGTTGTGCCACAGTAAGTATTTTTATAAATCAACGAAGTATGCCGTTATTAAAAAATAACAGTGGTTTTGATTGATATAGATGCATGAAGAACTTAAAAATAATTCTGAGTAGGGTTTAACTGCTAAGTTTTAAGGTTTTGTAAGTAAATAAAATAGGGATGCTATTAATATTTGAAAATGACATAATTGTGTTCACGACTGTTTCACAAATTCAGTTTGATGGGCTGGTATATATAATTTCAACAATAGGGTTATGTTTGGAATTCTGTAGATGCATACAATAACTGTTGTTTGCTGTCACTAACATCAATACATTATTATTTTTTACATCTACAGAGGACATTGCACATGTTACTACTAAATTGTATGTAGTTGTTCCCTAACCTGCACATAGCAGACGGACACGGAGTCGCAGCGGTTGTTACCAAGCACGGTCAGTGGCGTACGTACGTACGGGCATGAAATACACGCGTACATAATTTACAAGGCGCTTAAAAAATACGGTTTAAACTTTAATTATCATAAGAGTTATAAAGTGCCGAACTCCCTACGTTGTAGTACACTTTTGCCTGGAACATAAATAAAGCCGATTTACTACTGAATTTAAAGGCTTTAAACTACGTGCATCAATGTGTTTCTGGTTTAACCGAATTTTCTTTTAACCGTGTCACGATCAGGTCCCATCAATTTGGGTTAAACAGGCGTCTAGTATAAATCGATTTTAAACTTTTAAACAACCCCCCCTTTTTTTTTCACTTTGATATTTTAGGTGCAACCCTTAGCGATACAATTTCAAAATCAAAACGATATTCTAATAAAATTAATAAACGATATTCTAATAAAATAAGAATACCATTTCCATCTTCTAATTTTATATAGATTGTTCATTAAATTGTTTTTTCATTGCCATAATTTAATTGTTTTTACCGCACATATTTTTTGTTCTTTTCTTTTTGATCAAATATGTATATACAAGCATCAGATGAAATTTTATAATTTCAGATGTGGGATACATTTTTGAGCATATATATTTTTTTTAAATCAAGGAATATTGCTGACTTGTTATTGTTTGAGTACTATTAATTACCATTGCTTTAAATAGTTTTAACTATGAAATTTGTTTGTTTCAGTTTATGTGCATTACATATATTTTGCAAATTGCTTGGCTTCCGATGTTTTGCTTTTGGTCATTGTGACTTTCGTTTTCACAATATTTTGGAAAATGTGTGAAAATCCGAGGGTAGCCTCATTACAAGATGACATTGATTTGACCCAGTTCTGTAAGTAAAATTGATATATGAAGCTGTAATATGAAGTAAACAAAGCTAACTTTGTGTGACTATAAAATCTGCATTGACAAATTACAAATATTAGCATTTGGTCATAAATATTATGAAAAATGTATTCTGTTAAATCCTGATATCTCCTAAAAATTCTACATAATCAACAGTTTTAGAATCATCACTTTTTTTAAGGCGTCCAGAGATTTTTTTGTTTGTTACATTTGAGTATAGATTTATTTCTGTTCCATTTTATAGATTTTATGTTTCCTACTGGCACAAGACAAGAACATATGAAAGTCTCAGTTTAAAGTAACATAAAGGCATTTTGCAAAGATTACGTTGAAAAGCTGAGATTATGTTCATACTGGCAACAGTTGCTTCCATACTGGTAATATTAAGTTTGGTAAGTAGTTTTTATGTCCCTTATAAACAAAAAGGCTATTACTTACAGTTGTTTTATGGTTTACCAAATGGCAGATAATTATACATATATAACTACTATACATATATTACATTTATCACAGTTATAACTAAAGTCGGCAGATCCTGGCTATGCGCCATAACCATACGCATCATACTACTTACTACTTGTATGTGCAAAAACAAAATTCATGAAAACAATAAACTGTTGCAATTTAAAAAGAGATGTGTTAAACTTACCGTGTTATTTACGCTTGAGATGGCCCGTCTACCAGATGCGCCGGTTTTAGTTATCACACATTCAGTTTATTACTGAAAAGTGTTTGCACAATGAAGTTTAGGTAGAAAAAAAAATAACTTTAAAATCTATTGTGAACTGGTTTTGAGCATACCTTGTATTTTGAGATCTAAGTATTTGAAGCAGTTCGATTTGGTTCTATTGTCACAAGTTATTAAATTAAATAAAAGATACAACTGATTGAAAGAATGCTTATATAATCAACCATATGAAATTATAGAACGCCATTTAAAACAAAAAATTCGTGTCATAGTCGGGTATTTTTATTTCTTGAGTTGGTTTAAAAACCTGTCCTAAAGAAACAGGCTAAAAATTAAAAAGTGCATTTAGTAGGAAATTATTTATTATTATCTTGCCTGACGTATACCTTTGGTACCCGTATTTGGATATATTCCAAAGTAATAATTCCTTTGGTAATGTATGGCTCCCTGATCTGGTGGCACAAAGAAAAAAGGGAGCCATAGCGAAACTAAGCAAGCTGCAAAGACTCGCCTGCTTAGGAATAACAGGGGTCATGCAAACAACGCCCACTGCAGCTATGGAAGCAATGCTATGTGTTCCGCCTCTACACATTGTGCTGGAGGCGGAGGCTCTGACAGCAGCTTACAGGCTAGAAATTTCTGGATATGGAGTAACCACCACAAGACGGGGATTCCATACAGAGATATTCAAGGAATTAAAGCAAAACCGCATGCTAAACATGCAGTCGGACAGAATTGGCCGTGCAATAGTCTTCCACAAACTTTATCGGGTGATTATACCTAATGAGGGAGAGGAAGAGTTACACGTCAGTCCAGCAGAATGGAACCATCTGATACACAAATGGGTCCAAAATGAAACAAAGTACTGGAGCAGGTCCAACAAACAGAGACCTAGGTGCGCTAAATCAGCATAAACCTGGATAACTTGGCAACCGTATTTCAGGCAGAAATGACTGCAATATCCGCTTGTGTGCAGGAGATGACTAGGAAGGTCTCACACAAATAAGAGGATCCAGCAGATTATCTCTGACAGCTAAACAGCACTCCAAGCCCTAGGAGCTGTAAACATACATCTCAGGCAGATAAAGACTGTATGGATTCGCTAACACAACTAGTGGAACACAACAGTATCACTCTCACAAGTGGATCAGAGGGCACCAAGGCCACGAAGGGAACGAAAGAGCGGACTTTCTTGCAAAGAAAGGGGCTGAAGTTCCACTGATAGGGCCGGAACCCACCTGCGGTCTGGCTACCGAACACCCGGGAGGGCCATAAAGGACTTGTTAAGAGAAAAACCGTATATCGCACTTGGCCCAGAAAGTCCCAGGGTTGAGACACCGCGGATGTTCATTGGCGAACCATCCTGGCACAAGTCAATAGACTTCATAAAACTGGGTAGATACCAGCTGAGATGGATAGTGGGACTGTTTACAGGACACTGTCCACTCATGCGCATCTCACGACAATGGGGGTGAAAAATGATCCTGATTGCAGGAGGTGCGGAGAGGAGGAAGAAACCTCCTTCCACATATTATGCAAATGCCCTAGGACTGACAGCTATTAGGTATTCGAACTTTGGAGCTATAACAATAGAACCAAAAGAAGTGACAAGCGCTCCATTAAAAACTGTCCTTAAATTTCTTAAAGAAACAGGACTAATGGAATGACTAGACTATGGAGGCACAATAAGCATCGGCTTAAGTGCACAGGGCATGCACCTACCCCATACGTAATCGACATATACCTTAAAGTTTTGAAGAACTGGCTACACACTGTGTCTGCTCGAATCAACAGTCATTAACTTTTCAGGTTCATTACCTCATGTGCCTTTCGGCAAATTATGCGCATATCCGTGACCAGGAAAAATTCCTCCAATTCCAGGATCTCCAGATGTTGAGTGATAACGATATGCTAACCGGAAAGGATAGATTCTAGGATACAGCCCAGGAAATCCACATGCCTGAGATAAGGTGGCAAAATGTTCTGAGAGAAAACTAATTGCACCATTTTAACATTGTTAGACAAAAGAATAATGTCCTCTGGAAAAATAATTGTTCCCTTGATTTTTTTTTCGTGTACCGTACGTAATTTCTACGACAAATTGTGTTTATAAAACAAAGGAACTATTTGATAGTATTCGTACTAACACATATGAGGTACTAATTTCTTGTTTTGTCTAATATTGTGCTCAGGTATCTGTATTTCCTGGGAACTGTTTGCACGTACTATAATATTTGTTCAGGAAAGTGTTACGTCCGTCCTTTAGCAACGAAAGTCATTCCATAATTGCCATTCACTAGATATCGTTTCACCCTCCATTTATCTTAAGTATTTCATAAAAACCAATTTTCACACCACACACTGAAATCACATAATTGTAAAAATACAATTATGTGGTGTCAGTAGTATGAAGTTTACGCATTTGCTGTGCAGCTAATAGATCAGAATATCTTGAATGTTTAGGAACACTGGTAAGTTCTGTTTCATTTAAAATGTAAAAAATAGCAATAAGTTGTTGATTTACGATTTTTAAGGATAAATGATTTTAAACTAAATTTTTCATCAATGTAACAAAAACTTCATTCAAATTCATCGATTTCTATACTACTATATTTATGATATTGATATAGTGTGAAAATATTACAAAGGTGAAAATTGGTTTTATTGTGTATGTAATGTTGTATATGTTTTTTATTCATATCAATAAGTCTTAATTATAGTGTTAATTATCACATTTGTTAACTCACATATTTCTTATTTATATTGCACAATTTTTTATGGCATGGTATTATCGTTTTTAATAAAATATTTTTACAAGATCTGTTACTTTGTGTTACCGTCCATTTTCAAGCCTCATTAATAAAACATTGGCATAAGTCTGGATCTCTAATACTGAAGGGCACTGGAATTACAAAACGTCTATACAGTTTGAAAACTACCGACACTATATCTGAAATTTCGACATTATTTTGCTGTTTTTGTTTGGTGTCTTCAAATCCAAGAAATCTACTATCTACTTTCATATTTTGCTCCTGAGAAAAATTGTAGTTTATATATTCCAGTGGTTCTCAAAATGTTTGCTTTTCATTGCAAAACCATGTAACACATAAATTGATTGATATCTGTATAGAATGTTAAACAGTTTCAGACTAAAGAAAAATAGATAACCTATCAACTACTAAATAAAAAGAGAATAGGTAAAATCACGAGATAAAAAAAATGAGAACTGCTGTACTAAGTTAGGTAACAGTTCTGGCCTCAGTCATAAAAAAGCCATAAAATTCAGTAATGTAATGATAATGATTGGTTGTATTTCAACTCTAAGGAATTGTAAAAAACAGACTGGAGAATAGTTATGGTAACTACATGCTACAAATTTTGACGTGCATTGATGATTGTTACTTTGGTAGAAAAATAAACTGCTTTGAAAAAACTAGGTGAAAAAAATGAAAAATGGGTTGCCCAGACCAGGAATCTTCATAAAAGTTTAAAAGACATGCGAAATTCGTCTTTTTTTCACAACTGAGGGACAAATACTAAAATCTGCTTTTTTAAAGTCACACAGAGGTTTTCTGACTACCACACTGTATGTGGCCATGCCGGTACAAGTAAATATAATATGGAGGAGCTTCTGTCTAGCAACATGGTAACATTGGTGCCTAAACGTGGTAGCAATTGAGGAAGGAGTACAAAACCACTTAGCAGGTCTTATTAGCTAGCTCCTGAGACATACCATATATCCTATTGATCTTTATTGATTGGGTTCGTATTTTTGTAACTATCTTAATTGTGAAAAAAATCTTGGATCAGCTAGCCCATTTTTGGACAATATATTTTTTTCAAATTTTCATGGTAATTATCACAAAAAAAAATACGATTTGTGTTCTATGCTACACCTTCAAAATAAAGGTATTCACACGTCAGTGACGCCTTTGTCACTTTACAACACATTCTATAACTCTGAATTTTAAAAATATCAGAATGTGTAAAAGGCCAAAAAAAAACAAAAACTCTCACTAAAGCTTAATACCTACCTATAAATTGCAGTACATACAGCGTGTTTGATTTATACAGCCGTAGAACTGATAAATCAAACTAACACAAAGACTTCATCAGATTCATTTGTGCCACTGCTTTGATCATTAGTTGACATGACTTTTGTTGTTTTGATCATGTTGTGACCATGTTTTGACCATCTTGTGTGTGACTATGTGGAAGGTTTGTAGGCAGATTTAACGCAATGGGAAAAAATATCCAAAAAAGAATGTTATGATTCAAAGTAGATACTTTATAAATTTTCTTGTAAGCCCATATTTCAGAGTATTCAATCTGCCTCTGAAAATATAAATATACAGGTTTTCCTTATCCAAGTTCATCTTTTGGCTCCAACAGCTTTCACATTGATAAAGGAACTTGTGTTACATAGGAATTTTATTTTGTCCAAATGTATGGTCAAAAAGTGGCAGTCAAATGCATATCCAATCCAATTTTAGCTGTTTTCTTTTAAAAATACATTCTAGCTATTCTTTTTTGTGTTACCTTGAACCTTGGCATAACTAGAGACCAGGGGAGTATAGAGCCCCCCTTACAACAATATCCAATTGATATCCGATTTTGATGTAATAATTAGATCATGTTTTTATTTATTTTGCTGCAATTGGTAGACGAATCACTTGTTTTTAGACGTGGCCGCTTTCTTACTTTTTTTATTCTTTTAATCAAAGCATTTTATTTTTGTACCGTTCAAGAACAATTCGCCGGTATAAGGTTTAATGTGATTATATACAAGGAGTTTGATTTATCATTCTACAACTAATGTTTCTTAAAATATGGGATATGCGAAAAAAAAATTAACAATTAAACGTCAGGTTATACTCGAAAAATCTGCGGTGAATTTGTTTTTTTCGTAAACTTCATGATTTGACCTCTGATTCAGGATTCTAGGAAAATTAATGAAATCGGTCACAAATATCTAAGAAATCTGTTTTTTTCCAAAAAACCTTTATGTGTACCAAGGCTTAATTTTTCCGATAATTCTGAATCCAACGCCATATCATGATAATTGCAAAAAAAAAAAACAAATTTGCATTGCTAATTTGAAAACGGCAATTTGTGGTAAAGATCAAATAACAAAACTATGTTTTATATTTTTTTCGCACATCCTGTATTCAAAAAAAAAACCTGTAGAATTATAAATTAAATACTCTATATATAACCACATTACACACTATATTGCGTATCTAATAAATAATATAATTAAAAAAAAAAATGTCTAAAAAAAAATAAAAAGGCCGCCACATATAAAATCAAATAAATAAATTAGTTTACCAATTGCAGTCAGATATACATAAATATTTCTAATTATAACATATTTAGAATACGTCCCAATATACTTTCTCAAAAAATCGGCTCCCTCTTCCTCTAAAACTAGCACGGTGATGACAAATGGAAAATTTTACTATGCCAAATTTTTCATTTTTCAAATACACTTACCGCCCAGATTTAAAAAAAAAAACGTATTATTAATAACAGAAAAATTAGGGTGGATTTGTGAAACACGGTATATATAAATGCCTAAAATTAATTAATTACTAAAGCCGGCTAAACAGCGCGGCGGCCCACAAAGTTTTCACACATCTCAACGTAAATAACAGGGTAAGTTTAACCCATCTCTTTATAAATTGCAACAGTTTATTGTTTTCATGAATTTTGTTTTTGCACATACAAGTAGTAGTAAGTAGTATGACGCGTACGATTATGGCCCGCCGCTCGGATCTGCTGGCTTTATTAATTACATATGTAGTTTTTAAAAAAATCGTATTAAGAATGTTACACTTAGTTTTCAGAAATGATAATTCAGGCATTGTTTTGTGTATTTCTTTTATAAACTTATAAACGAAACTGATATTTGGAAAAATATAAATTATAGCAGTCTAGATCCACATGAGTTATGACAACTTAGATGGATATACTGCAATATATACTGTCATATAAATTGACGGCGAGACTGTGTAGAACAGAAACGTCGTCTTACAGACATCCCCGATGACATATTAAAACGCAAATAAAGTCACCACCAAATAATCATACAATATTACATTCAATAAATCAGTCTTGTTCTGTTAAACATGTAGTTCTATGTGCTAAATAAAACAAAAACATGAATAAAAACACAAGCATCGTACTATTAATTTTTCAATTACCCACCGCTGGTGTCGATTAACTTACTATAGGTAAATCCCACTTATGATCTGATGATTATGATGATGATATAGGTAAATCCCACCCAATATGATTCACCATAAACAGGATGTAACAATCTTCTTGAAAACCGCAGTGATATTTAATAACTTTTAAAAATGTTACACGTTGAAAATGAAGTACGGGGCCCAGACTATCTTTTACTACACCCAAATCAAATTCATGAAAAAAAAGTGTCTACCTTGATGTTCTTTACAATGTGGACAAATACTTTATCCACTTTTAGTTTTCCCACAGTTAGAGAATTGTAAGGTTATAGAACAAAAGAACCAAAAGTCAATTACAAATAATTTGAACGAAAAATAAATTTCTCAAATGAACCCAGGAAAAAAAGCTGTTTTCCATTTAGGTTTAACAATTTGTCGTCTCCTAAAAGGTTTGCATCCTATACTCCATTAAAAATATGTGACAATTTTATATTCCACTAGATAAAACTAGAACAATTATTTGCATGGTTATCATGAAAAAATTCATGAGTCGCTAAATGTTTATTATTGCTTTTAATTGTGCTTCGATTAATTTTCATGTATAAGAAAAACATCTGATATCTCACAAATTGCATATCATGGTGGGGCAATAAACTAATAATGAAAGAGAAAAATATTTTAAAATTGCTTCTTACATACATAAAATTTTCAATGTATAAACAGTTAAAAAAAGTAAAATGCAATTTCAATTTGATCGGTACAAGACGTACAATAAATAAAATATCAGCAGACTTAGGTAAAGTCTAAAGAGTTACCTATATTTACAAGACAAAAAAAAAAGGTAATTATTTGTTTTCAACGTTTTTGTAAATTCTGTATATGCTCCTCGAGCAAACCGGCCAAATGTTGCCTTTTGAACCTTAGCGACTCCTTAATTACCAACTTGACTATTTGCACCTGCACCTCAATGTTCCCCTTTAAAGTCTTTATACTGTCGAACAGTTCTGAAAAGTTCTTGCCTGGTTTTCGTACCAGTCTATTTAGATTCTTCCTAATCTCAAAGTTCTGGCTTTCGATCTCCTTGTCGTCTCTCTCCTCTTCCTCTTCATCCTAAAAAATGTAAAAATTTAAACAACAAGTTGAGATTATTCCTATATATTACACAAAATTACACTTACCTTCACCTTTTGTTCAAATAGCGAGTTACTAATAACCGACACACTGTTATTATTTAAATTTGCCTCTTTTAGGATTTGCGAAATTTGCCTATCGTCCGTTGCGGAAATACTCGAATAAAAGTCGCTTAAGGAATTAGTCGTGACAGTTTCGATAGTATTTGAGGTGGTGTAATTAAAATTGTTAGGACGAACGTTATAGTTCACTTCACTAACACTATAAGACGGTACGTCTTGAAGTTGGTGAGTCGGAGACGGCGACCTCGACCTTTCGCTCATCGGACTCGACGATGGGCTCTCCAAACTCATTCACTATCAGACTGGGAGGTTCATCGAACCTCGGCAGGTCCTTCTCCAAGACGCTCAACCTACAACATAAAGCATAAGAGTATTTGCTGAGGTGAATGAATATTGAATCTAGAAGCATGAAAAATAAGGCATACCACGGAACAGGCGAAGGGAAGGGGAGAAGCCATTGAACTTTGCGGCGCAATTGAATGGCGCTCGGCCGTAAATATCTAAAATGTTTAGGTAACGGACCAGGTTTCCTCTTCGCCGGCAGCCTCATCAAGTTGTCGGTATTTGGGATGGGACGCTTATTATTTCTGTTGGCTCCCGTTGGTGACCCTACTAGATCTATATCAGCTTCATCAACCTGCAAAAGTAACTTTATCTGAAGACAATCAATAGCAAACAATTTTAGAAGAATCCTAATTTTTAAAAGAATTCACCGTTAAGCATAAAAACTAAATAAATGAAACAGAATTTTCCTACCATCATTCTCTTGTCAATTTTAAATGGATTTCCAAACATGTGCTGTCGAACGGGTGCGGATTCTATTTCACGCAATTGAGGCGTCTGTTTCTTAAGGTATTCCTGGTAGTTGCCCATCTGGGATATCGGCAGTGAATGGGCGCTATCCTGGTCCAGAGATATCCAATCATGTTGCAAAAAATTGTTCCTCATTCTGACAACCTATACGTTATAAGAATTTAAATTTACAGCTGAAGGTGACGTTAATATCAAAAAGTTACCTGCTGGATCAGTCTATTTCTGGGAATATCGAATGGGTTTTTATAGCTTACGCTTTGGCGCTCCTTGTCCAAGGTGCAGGTCCAAGTGGAACTTTGCTCCATAACTTGATCTCTTTGCGAGATAAATTTGTCCGTGAGTAACGGATGACTAATGAGCTCTTTTCTTAAGGACACTTTGGGCGTTACTCTTATCTGTTCAGGACTGGTGAAATTAGTCTTCAAACCATTCATCTGAAACAAGCTCTTTAAACAAAAATTAAAAACCACTTCGGAGTCACCTACGTTCGTCTGCCTCTGAATGATCTCGCTACACATTTTATCATACTCTACTTTGGCCTGGTTTTTCAGTCTCTTTAAGTAGTTAGAAACGGAGTAGCTGAGGCCATTTTCAGAATTCTCGGGTATCAAAGTCTGCGCAAGAGCCATGGGAGTTCCTAAAAAGTTATCAGTAGCATACATGAGGTAATATATGTGTTTCATCAACAAACCCATTCTGGTTAGAGCTCGTCTTAAAGGCCCTGCATAGTAAGCAGGCAAAGTTCTAGTGTAATTCTGGAAGGCAGCTCTCCACTCATTTGTTGGTTTCCACCTGTGAATCTGTATTTTATATTTAAGTTACAAAAGCGTTACAAAAAACCATACAACTTTCATTTATGAAAAAAGTAATTTGTTAATGCAAATGTTTTGTATTCCAGTAACAAAATTAAACAGAGAACTAATTTAAACCATGATTGTCATCTTGTTTTCTAAAATGTTTAAAAAATAAGACTAGAATAATATGAAGAAAAAACATACCTTAAACAACTCATCCAACAGAGGCAACAATACTGGATAATTATAAGGCATTACAAACAGATTGACACAAGTAAGGTTAGGTGCTAGCCTTTAGGTAGCCAAAAGGGTGTCCAACTTCAGAGTTTTTATAACTATTTGCCACAAACACCTAAAAATAGTTGTCATTACTGCTGTTATAAAAAAAATAAATACTTTAAAATTTTCTTACTTGCCAGCAAGTTTTTGGTTGCTTTCTAGATAAAATGTATTGTGTAAGTGGAGAGGGTTCTAATTCATACTTATCAAAAGGAAGATTTTCAATAACTAAAGGCTCCATATTAGTACAGGTGAATTTAATATTTGGATGAGCTGACCTAGGCGGTAAAACGGAAACCGTTACTTCTGGCCAAAAAGACTCTGGAATAGGCCAAAACCCTAAGGACAAAGAGAAGACAGACCAAAACATTAATTAACCATAACATTAATTCCATACCATCATTTTAAAAATGTGAATAGTGTACAATTAAATAAGATGCTTGTTACTTACCTTATACTGCTCATTTATTAGCATAAAACAAATTTAATACCTACTTACCTACGCAATAAGCCTTGCTGGTTTTAGGTACGTAAATCATTTTACGGCAATTATGCCACGAGGTATTCATCGGAACATTGGCTGGTCCGCTTCGGTCATTTCCTTCGTTATATTCCCCTTCTTTATTTCCATCTTCTTTACCATCCTCTTTTTCACATTGCGGGGGAGGTGGATCTGGTCCAATTTTTCAAAATTGATTACTACACCATTCTGGACCTGTATTAAACATTTTAACAAAATGTTTCTAATCCCGGACAAATAAAAATTAATTACCTTCTGCACTAGGCTATCAATGCATTGGTTTAGCATCCTATGAGATGTAATACAATAAGAACGACCCCCAGTTACCTCACACATAGCATCTATAGGACTGCTATCGCTTGGAACTAAACCCGTATCTCTCTCAACAGCTGGTGTACCTAAAAAAAATTATTCTGAATAATGCTTTCTCCACAAAAACATAATTCTAGATACCTGTGAGTCTCAGAACCAAAGCAAATAATCTTTGGTCCCACCGGAATGGTTCACGAGTCATTTCAGAACCAGGAATTGGTGAATTCATAGGCAAATTAAATTCTTCTTGAACCCCATTCACTAATAAAATATTTTTTTACGAAACATTTTAAAGCCATTTTTAAAACTTTTAAGTAAAAGTAAAATACCTGTAGTTAGTTTTCCACCGTCAGTGATTAAAACAATAACAGCTGTCTCTAGAAAAAAGGGACACCTGCCTTGACCATAAGTATCAATTCCTGACGTCATCCTATTAATATTTAAAATATCGAAGGCTTGTTTCACCGCTACACCCATTGTCGTTAATGAATACGCTTGTAAATTTTTTTAACTCATTCATGAAAGTCGCCAAATTTTCCTTCCAACCTTAAATTGAATAAGTCTCTAAAACGGTCTCAATTAATAATGAAAAATGTTTTTTACCTGCTTTAATATTATTAGGTGATTCTTCAAAAGTTAACAACATATACCGATCAATTCGACTGTCGATGCTTCGCTGTCTAATTTTCACAAAGGTTTCAACAGCAGACTTCGCCACATCCAGTAGAGTAGTTCGACCACCTATGTACGTTCTATAAAAAATGTACATAGATAACCTGTTCTAGAGCAATGTATAATAATTATTTACCTTTGCAACATTGACGCTGAAGTGTCTATTAGAAAAACTATTATAGTCATATTTATCTATATTAGCCAAAAGAACGTTGAAATTATACATTCAAATATATTTAAAATGCAAAACTTCGGACTGTCGTCAACTACCGATTTGTCAACTCGCCCAAGCACAAGCAAGCAGCCAAAATTCTATGTCGATTCTCAAACAACTTGAATAAAAAATGATGGAATCCGTTAGTTACTAAAACGTCATCTACCAAGGGAAGGGATAAGCAAGGTTGGTTAATTCAAATACAAACATGCAACTAATTTCAAATTGTTCGGAAAACTGATTTTTATATTGATTAATAGAAGATATGTATTATTTGTTAATAATTTGTAATTAAATCTATAATTAATTATCATCTACATACAATTCTCAAAATCACAAATTCCTAACGTGCTTTTATCACAGAGTTATACTAGTTAAGGCAGAGAATAATGATCTAAAATAAATTATTATTCTGTGGTCATAGAACATTTAATAGAGTAGTTCATTTGTCTATTAGTTGATTTAAAAATAGAAAGTGAACTGTCTGTGGGGAGAAGAAAGGAAACGTCAAAAACAAAAACACAATATGGCTGAAGTGAAAATAGGAAAATAAACTCTTAAATTTTATTTTAAAGTGTGTTAAAGTACAAAATAATAACAATGTTTTGTTATACAAAACTAGCCCTCATTTAAGGTTACGTCGCTATTATAATTTAAATACCTAAGGTTGAAAAATAATTTTAAAAATGCATAAATTTGTTGATTATTTTGTAATTTGTGGTCTCGACTTTGACTCGGGTCTAGAACCGGATAAATATTCAGGTAAGCAAGTAGCTATGGATTATAATTGGGGTTTTTATGTTATTTTTTAATCCAGAAGACAATCTTCACGTGTCACCGTTAGAGAGATCGTATAAAGGTAAGGTTTTGGCGCACTATCCCGAGAATATACAAACTAACCCTTTTGATGCATCTGCGGTCTGTATGGTAAGTTAAAGTATGCTTACTTTTTAGTACTTTTAGTATTAATAACTGGATACATTCATTTTAGTTGGCTTTACCTTCTGGACTTAAATTTCGTACTCAGAAACATTCTGTAACACAAGCACCAAATTTTCATTCGTTTCTTATAACACGAGAAGATGGTAAAAGATGTTATGGCTTTAGTCTTATTTTTTACGAGGAGGTTCGAAATCGTGATATTTGTACAGCTATGCAGACCTTACAGGTACGTCTCAATGAAATAAAGTAAATGACGAATAAAATAAAATAAATTTTGGTACTTCTTTTAGGCAATGTATATCACCGAACTGTCAAGTGGTTTGAAGGCTCGAGCTTTACAAAATACACAAAACCAGGGTCCCTTATCGAGGTCATTGCCCAGACACTTTAAATTGACACATAATCCCAGTGGAGCAGCTTTAACCTACTATGATATATCGAAAGATAAACTTTTTGTGTCTAAAAGTATTGGCATTATTTGCCAGTCGGCTTATGTTCAGGCGGCAAAAATATTTCTAGAGAATTTATACAGGTTCATATCAGTGACATATAGTTTTTACAAAACAATTATTTGTTATCTGTTTTAGATGTGTACCAAAGAAATCTAATTATCCATATGGTCTCAGCTTAGAAAGTTATGTGTTTAACATCCTATATGAGGTAAATAAGAGTTGTAGATAGTTATTATTACATAATAATGCAATTATTTTACTAGGTAATCAAGACTGACTGTTGCATAAAATAGTAAATATGCAATATTCATTTGTAAAATCTATGACTTATTAATTCATGTGCATAACCATTTATTGTTTGCAAACAGTTATTAAGCTATATAATAATATGTACTGTACAATGTAAGCATCTACTTAATTATTATCATTGAGCTATATTGATTACATAATGTACAGTTCTGAAAATTCCACATTTAAATTGAGTTTAGATGTTTTGAAAAAGAATTAAACACATACCAGTTTAAATTAAGTTGAGTGAAACTAAGCATAACAGAAAGTAATTGCTGACCTCCTTACAAATATCTGTAGTTCCTTAAGGAAGTGGTATATATACATATCTGTTCTGTCCTTGGATTTCCAAAGCAGAATACAAAACAAGGGAATGTTTTTTTTAGTAATCTATACATTTTTAAAGTGTGTGTAAATATAAAATTATAGTAATGTTAAATGTTTTTTTTTCTGTGGAATTGTCTTTGGATTATCACTTCTAAAGTAATATATTTTTATTTTTACATATGTTTTACAGTTTAGCAAAAGTGGCATAATTCATATATCTTTTTAACTATTTGTTTTACAGAAAACTTTCAGATAAAAGTTTTTTGACTAATTTTTTTGCATGTTTTGGTGATCTTTTTTTTACTTCCTCAATTGTCGCAGCCATCTTTATTTTTTTAAATATATTTAACTTTAAATAACTTTATTCATTTACAAACATTTAATTAGTGTTTTTTCCACGTGTATTTTTGGCGATAGTGACAGTTGCAGTCTAAAATGAAATGATTCGAACGCCTTGGTGTTAAATAAAGATATATTTTTAAAATATAGTTGACCAGCAACGCCATCTGTTACTTGTGAACATTAATTAATTAGGTACTTTGATTTTCATTCTCTATTTCATTTTACACATGCTCTAAAATGAGACATAGATACTTGCTTAGGTTAATGTCGGAAATAAAATTTAAAATACATGTGAACATCTTTAAAATCATCGTTTAAATTGGAATTGGAAATACAACCTGAGACCGGAGATTGTATCCGAAAACCGGAGTCTCCGGCTGAAAACCGGAGAGGTGGTAACTCTATTGGCAACCAACAAGATGAACCCGTAGTAATGATAAAGAAATAAAGACTAACTTGCCTGTATCACATGAGTCACTTACCATCAAAATTACCATTATTGCAAGTACATTTAAATACCCTTATTGCCATCATTACATCAATAATTCAAGCTTTTAAATTCTCATCAAATCTGGCCAGAATCTGGAGAAATAGAAATAACGGTTATGTCAAACTTTTGACAAGTGACTGTCACAATTGTAAAACAAGTAATGACTGTCATATAAGGTGACAGCTTTGACAATTAAATAAGGTTATAAATCTAAGATTTTTACTCGGCCAACTTTGATGACTTTTTTTTTTGGATGTCTCAATGATATTTAACCAAGAAGACTAGAACTAAGGAGACCGAACTGCGACTTTTCGCTGTATAACGCGACGGGCTCAAATATGTCCGCCTCCAGAGGCGCTGTAAACAGTTGTGTACCCTGGTTGCTACGGCATATAAACAGATATCTATACGTATGCCGTGGTTCTGTACTAATCTGTGTGCGTTAGAGGTTAGAGTCCGTGTGAATGTCCGTGGTGCGAATACATGTGGCAGACGCTCGATATTTTTCGTTAATTTGTTGTTATTGAATATTATATTGAAACTGCACAAGTAATGTCTTTGCAATTACAAATTTTCGCAATGATCAATATGAAAATGTTCTCAAAACATTTCATGTTACGTGCTTCAACGTTAACAATACAACAATGGAAAATATTTCGTTTCATACATACATCAGTAATTTGAAATAATGTCCGGTTATTCAGACCACTTCTTATATCACACAATGCAACACAGCACTTTTGAACCATATTTATTTTTGTATGTATTTTTTGTTAAAGCCAAACGGCATGTAAACACCCGTTTTGACAGCTTAATGATAAACGTCATATAAAACCATAGCATGGTTTTCTATGATAAACATTCACATGTGGACCGCTGCTCATCACGTGATATCGAGTACATTACTGTTTACAGCGCCTCTTGGAGGCGGACAGATTTGATCCCTAGATACCGAACGAGTTCGGTCTCCTTAGTTCTAGACTTCTTGTATTTAACTTAAACCCATAAAATCAAACCCTGGGGGCCAGATCAGATTAAAATCGCTAGATCATGCAAAAAAATGAGTGAAAAAGTTTCCAAAACAAATATTTAATAAATATATGGCCTTAAATAAAGCTAGGTTGGTTATAGATTGATTAGAGTTATAAAAATGTTATCTTTGTTAGATAATACATATGTATGCTATAATAACTACATAATATATCATATTTATAGATAAATTATGAAATTAAAGCAGCTTTTAATGGATGGGAGTGAATATTAACAACCATCATTAACTTGCCCAAGGCTAGAGTTGCTATTTTATTATAAAACTAATTATTTCTGAACCTTTTGCATACAAGAAGTTCTCTAGTTATAAAGTTTTATTAAATAATAATTATGATATTCGTATATTTACTAACTAATGTAATTACTCTGTACACTGTATAATTCTACAAACCCAAGGAAGTGGCTCCACTGCCGGGCGCTGTTTGCGGGTGTTTAAAATAATAGTTGTAAAATTAAACATTTTATAAATCCTGGAAATTTTGGGAATCCTGGACTGGAACCTTCGACATAGAAACAAAAAATTGGACGTTTTCCACGAAACACCCAACTACAAGACTTTTCTCGACGAGTGTTTCGCCAACTAAGTTGGCATCTTCAGGAGAAGATTAAAACTATTTTATAAATCATAATTGATATTTATTATTTATTAAGAAGTATTCATAGTACGAACATGAACTAATTGAGCATTTAAAAAAATTATGTATAACTCATATTTTAGTTTCTCTTAAAAAATTGGTACAGACCAATAAATTCAAACTCACAAATTTACGAAATTCACAAAAGGCAGTGACATTGTAGTATTCAGTTTGTATCCTTTTTTTATCCTTTTGCGGCCCAATACATCTGTTTTCGAAACCCTTTGACTTTCCCTGTTTCTTAATTTTAATGGGCATTCGTACATCTCGCAGTTTTAACAATTTTCCATTGCTCATTTTTTCATGTGGTCTCTCTATTGAACTAATTATTCATACGTTTCTTTAATAATTCACTAAAACGCTTAAAATTCTTCTTAAAATTAAAATTTATCAGTTTCATGTTTCCTGTTTCAATTTACCACAATGAAAAAACAATATATTTATGTAAAAATAAATAAGAAAACTATTTTTTGAGTTATGTTTACCGGCATTCTAGACATTCTGCTTTGGCTACCGGCACCAGTCCCTGATAAAAACTTTCTGGAAACCAGCACTGACATTTACACTTAAAAATTTTGGAAACCAGTGCAGGCATCAGAATTACTTCCTAAACTCTAATAAAATTATGTTTTATAATAAAAGTGTAGCACAGAAAATGTTCTTACCCTTTCAGGTTGAACTGCCTGGCCCTGGTAAGAGTATTTTAGTTCACTTGCCACCCTCAGATCCTCAGATGCCCCCAACAAGTGCCATACTGCAAAATCCCTCCCCGCCTGTAGAGTTGCCCCATCTGGATTTCCCTCTAAGGCTAATGTTCTTATGGCTGGGAGTCGATATTGTAGTGCAGCTATTTACTTGCCTTTTGCTTGAGAATCAGGTTTTATTGCGAAGTTCAGGTAAGATTGCATTCTAACGAAGCCAAATTCATTAGTAAATTGTAAAAAATAAATGTTGCATTTTAGATTGTCAGAGATTGATGGTTGTCGCTGAAGGTGTTACATCTTTATTATTTCCATTTACGTGGCCACATGTATATGTACCGATTTTGCCTGCGTCCCTTCATCACTTTTTGGATGCACCGGTTCCATTTGTTATGGGTAAGAGCAAAAGTATTATCTGTGTTGGTTTTTATATTTTCATTTTATTTTGCTTTAAGGATTGTATGCATCATCAGAAAATATTAAAGTAGCTTCAGAGGCTAGTCTTTGTTATGTCGATATTGACAAGTGTAAGGTGCAATTACCCGAAGAAATGGGGGCATTTCCACATTTGGAAGCGTTCACTGCGGAAATTTGGTCGGTGCTCGACAAGTACAGTGTACATGTGCCAAATTCAGAAAATAGTAGAAATGCTCAGGTGAGAGAAAAATTATTGTTTATTATATATCAGTGGTCAGCAACCCGCAGCCTGCCAGCCTATTTTTTTATTGGAAGAATAAAAAGTTTTGAATTGTATTTCCTTTTTCAAATGTTTTATAAATAATTTTTTTTGACTGTTTCATTTCACATTCATTATGATAAATTTCGTGTTATCTACTGTTAAATGTTATAATTTACCATATGAATACCACATATTATTAGAGCCCGGACACCGATACACAATTATAAAGCCACATTGCTATCAAGCGGACACTAAGTCACGTATATCGTAAATAGAAATAAAGCACTCTATAATGTGCCAAGAATACCCACACTGTCTGTCTCATTCTTTAACGGTACATCCACCAATACGAACATACAATATCTATCAATGTTAGGTCTTGCCAGCAGCATTTATATTACACCTGATCAAATTACCACTGGTAGTAAACAAAAAATATATACAGACCCAAAAGAAAACGATTGAGGCCAATTTGCATATAGCCAAAGTTGATACGTTTAGCCTCTAGATGCCAAAATTCCTTAAAAAAAATTCTAAAACATGGAGATCGATTTTGTCCATTTTTGGGATATGACTTTACCTACAATTGACGTTGTGGACCTACAATTTATGGTTTTTAGTGCTATACAAGGTGCTTTTGGAAATCTAGAAACACCTGATAATTAATATTGAGTGCACTTTTCTACACATGTTTTGTTATTGCATGAATAATAGCTTTATAATTTTAATAGAATTCATTTTTTTGGCGCAGAAGCTTTTTCACCTTTTGAAAAATATTGATAGATGAGCAGTTTAGCCAATAAAAAATAATTTTCAGATTACTATGAGAGACTATGACCTCTGAAACTATAACATAGTAAACATAATTACCATAAATAGTAGAAGGCCTTGCTTTTGTCCTCTAATGTATCCGTCATTTAGAAATTAAAAATTTATTGGCCACAATGAAAATTTTCTTTTAATAATCGAACACCCTCTAGGCAACTATGGCTAATCATTTTTTAATAAATAATATAATTATTTATTTATAATAAATAATTTTCTTTTGGGTCAAGAAATCTGCTATTATGTTGTACACTCATTTCCCGGACACCATGTATATACAGTCTGGAAACTACTTATGGAATATATTCAGTAATTCCAAAGCTACAAATATTCCACAAAAATGCTGAAACAGGTGAACTAATGATTTTAATGTTGCTAAATTTGATTTATTTTACAAGCCTATGATGTGCAGGTGTTATACACACTTTTTTAATAAAATGATATATTTTTTATGTAATCTTTTAAAGGCCTTTTCCAGAAACCCACACTTAATATCCTTATCGTCCAACAGTTCATGAGATACTACCACTTTTGGGAAAAACAAGGATAACGTTAACACATTGTAAAATGAACTTTATTAATTATCGTAACAACTCCTCAAAATTTTTTTGAAAATATTATTAATTGTCCAACAACTTGTTGACACACTTCCAACCTATGACGGAATTCATTTCTAGCATTGTTTTTAACATTTTTTGTTTGTTAATCTTTTTTTTGTTTTTGAAGTTTATTAGGTTTATTTCATAGAAATATGTTCTTTTTCCCTGAGTTTTTGGATGTCTCCATATATAATATCAGATGTTATTCTTCTGATTTATGTTGTAATTCGTTCTTTTAAATCATCTGAATTATTAGACTTTGTTTTAAAAAATTTTGTTTCTAAATAACCCCATAAAAAGAAATCCATTGGGGTTAAATCTCGTAAACTTGCTGGCTATACCAGAAAACCTCATCTTCCAATCCACTGGTTAACAAAAAACTCCATGTTCTAAACTAAATAATTCCATGTTTCCCTCCGGTATCTTAAGGTAGTATGGTTATGAAAGCAATATTTTAAGAAGCCCTCAAAACTTAGAATATAAGTCATTAAATGCATAATACACACGCTGTTAAAATTTGAAGATGACTGACCTTATCAAACATGAGATAATTGCAATTAAAAATTTTTTTGTGACCAATTTATTTTTGTTTATCATTGAAGGAACATCTCGATAAAAAACTAATATTTGTTTGAATAATATATTTGGAAGATATTAACAAAAAATATATAATTTACCTCATAGTTTTGATAAACAATTAAAATAAACAACTCATTTATACTATCATTTTCTGTGAAGGGGATATATGAATAGTTCCGTCGGAATGATACGGCAACATTGTAAGGACGGTAAAATGTCGGAACGAAAGGAAAAGGCGCGAACATATGAAGCAATCAAAACGTATAAAAGGAAATACTTTAAAATATTTATTTAACAAGTAATTGATATGCATTAACATGAAGTAATAAGTCTTATAGAATACTTTATTCATTTGTTATATATTATAACATTAAATACAAAATATATTGAACGATAAAATTATAACCAAACATAAAAAACATTTATTATAAATAACATTACTTATTGCAATATTTTATTGTTTTTATAAAGGACTTTTTTTTTAATAAATCTTCCTTTGTAACAGATACGATCTCCCATAATTATTTCTTTAATTAAATAACAACAAAAACAGTAAGGTGTTTATGTTTACTGAGCTTAGAAATTATAAGTTACGTCTGGGCTGTATAACATGAATAAGGCAAACAAATACGCGACGTTGCCAGATTTTCATACAGAGTAATATTTCATACATTTCATTCATTTCAGTACAGTCACGATAAAAAAACGTATTGTATGGTCTCATTACTGCTAATATGTATAACGTTAGTACTAAGCCAAAACTTTTTAACTGACTGCTGCGAAGAAACTACCTTAAAGCTTTAATAAACCATGGGTCATTTTCCATAAAATACCAGTTGTAACTGAAAAATATAACCCTTTTGTAGGATATAATGTCGAGAAGTTGTACTCTGCCAGGTCGTCCCCAAAATCGGAGGAAGCTTTCAATTCACGACACTTTGGACAATGATAGGCCCCCTTCCCCTCCTGGATCAGCCAGATCGGAAGCTTTGCAAAGGATCGCCGATATAGTGCGAAGGACTGGTGTTGCTCTAGACCAAAATGATACCTCACAACCTTCAGACTCATACATAGAAGATCTCAGATTTAATAATTCCATTAGAGAAATATTCTTAAATAGATTCGTGCATATATTTCAATCTTATGAAAACTTTGTTATATTCCCTAATCAGGTAAGCTTTGATTTGGTTGTGTCTGAGAAAATAAGGCATATTTTAATTTTTCTACGTTATAAAAACGCTTTATTTCAGTTTTAGATAGCACTATTTTCTTAATTGTTGGGTAAAAAAAATACTTTAATAATATAAAAAATGATACATCTACTTTCTTAACTACCGTGATATTTCTCCGTTCTATCAATCTGACATACCACTGTTGCTCTGCGGTTTATGTTTACAATGCTAAGAGGGTGTTTTTCAGGACAAAGAAGACTGGTTTAATAGTAGAGACACTATGCAAAATTTTGATAAAGCCTCATTTTTATCTGATCAACCTGAACAAGATAGACTGTTTTTATGGAGATTTTTAGAATCACAAATGTTTGCAACCCTCATAGATAATAAAATCCTCTCAGCTTGGGGGGAAATCGACAACAATCTCCTCATATTTGACAATCGAATAAAGTTTCTCAAGCAAAGGTACGGCGGAGAAAATTTGATGCGCTCCTTATGCTACGAACCTTGCTTCAGTGCTCACGACACACAAAAAACTCATCGACAGAAGGTTGAGCAGCCCCGACTTTGAATCACCGCCTCCGAGAGAAATTATGAACAGTAAGACTGTCGTGTCAAGACAGTTTCCTTTATTGGACAAAGAGGTGTTGAATAAAACCCCCATAGTTAATAAGGGCAGCATACCCAGGGCTAGTGCTTTGAAAAAAGGATTGTCCTTTTCTAGACCCCCTATTGGCCCGAACGATAAGTCATTAAAGCCCAGTAACCATCAGGATATGTCACCCGCTTTGATTGCCCAAGCTAACTGGACATTTGTGGAAAAACTCTTGAAGGTAAGTGACTAAGTCTAATTAAATATTTGTTTATGATGAGTGATCCAATTATAGGACTGCAAGACTAAGACAAAGAGAATGCTTCTGGCAAAGTTAGGGGCAGAAGGAGTTACGTTGTCGAGCAACAATGCTTCTGACAGTTTTGGGGCCGTTGAAGAAAGCACTTTGGTTGCGTCTCTTTGTGATTTCCTCGAAAAGGGTTTGGTCACACGGCCTCCAAAGAAAGAGAGGAAAGTCTGCTCTATGGTCTCATTTGCTCGCCTATCAAGAAAAATATCAACACTTGAACAAGAACGATAATTATTTGTCAGCGAGTACGTGTTCAACATGACAGTTTAAGGAAATTTTAATTGTTTGTATGATTTTTAGATGAAGTGTCTCGCCTAGCATTAAATTTGGAGAACTGGACAAGTCAAGTTAGCGATATTAAACTGAAAACAGAGCTTCCCGACTTGCCATCTTCCTTATTATTTGATATGACGTAAGTTTTTCAATATCCGTAAAATTTATCACAGCTGTTTTTACTAGAGGTGTAATTATGTTTTCTTCTAACGAATCTTTACCCGAAATGGGCATTTTTCCCATGGGTACTATTCACTCGGCAACCAATAGGAGTTTTGCCATCTTTAACTAGATATAATAGAGAATTTTGTGTTACAAACAATCCTGTCAAAGAAAATTTGGGAAAGATAACCATGAATCATTTTATACAGGGTGTCCGGTAAGTATGCGGCATTATTCTAGGAGCATAAAGGGGAAGGCAAAAATTAAGCTAGCTCTTCATATAATTTTTACTCGTCTGATACCCTCCTACCGAAATATCAAGCCTCAGAGAAGTACCTTCAAAGAGTAATCCGTAAATTATTTTTTTGAGTTCAATATTTGACGTTTGTCAAAAATATCGACTTTTCTGTGTTTCGGTCAGTAAAAGTGTCCACTTTTGGCTTCCTCGATG
>JAPWTK010000255.1:620000-667973 GCA_029963805.1 Aromia moschata
CCCCCCCCCCCCCCCCCCCCCCCCCCCCCCCCCCCCCCCCCCCCCCCCCCCCCCCCCCCCCCCCCCCCCCCCCCCCCCCCCCCCCCCCCCCCCCCCCCCCCCCCCCCCCCCCCCCCCCCCCCCCCCCCCCCCCCCCCCCCCCCCCCCCCCCCCCCCCCCCCCCCCCCCCCCCCCCCCCCCCCCCCCCCCCCCCCCCCCCCCCCCCCCCCCCCCCCCCCCCCCCCCCCCCCCCCCCCCCCCCCCCCCCCCCCCCCCCCCCCCCCCCCCCCCCCCCCCCCCCCCCCCCCCCCCCCCCCCCCCCCCCCCCCCCCCCCCCCCCCCCCCCCCCCCCCCCCCCCCCCCCCCCCCCCCCCCCCCCCCCCCCCCCCCCCCCCCCCCCCCCCCCCCCCCCCCCCCCCCCCCCCCCCCCCCCCCCCCCCCCCCCCCCCCCCCCCCCCCCCCCCCCCCCCCCCCCCCCCCCCCCCCCCCCCCCCCCCCCCCCCCCCCCCCCCCCCCCCCCCCCCCCCCCCCCCCCCCCCCCCCCCCCCCCCCCCCCCCCCCCCCCCCCCCCCCCCCCCCCCCCCCCCCCCCCCCCCCCCCCCCCCCCCCCCCCCCCCCCCCCCCCCCCCCCCCCCCCCCCCCCCCCCCCCCCCCCCCCCCCCCCCCCCCCCCCTTCCCTCCCCCTCCCCCCCCCCCCCCCCCCCCCCCCCCCCCCCCCCCCCCCCCCCCCCCCCCCCCCCCCCCCCCCCCCCCCCCCCCCCCCCCCCCCCCCCCCCTCCTCCCCCCCCCCCCCCCCCCCCCCTCCCTCCCCCCCCCCCCCCCCCCCCCCCCCCCCCCCTCCTCCCCCCCTCCCCCCTCCCCCCCCCCCCCCCCCCCCCCCTCCCTCCCCTCCCTTTTTTTTCTCCCCCCCCCCCCCCCCCCCCCCCCCCCCCCCCCCCCCCCCCCCCCCCCCCCCCCCCCCCCCCCCCCCCCCCCCCCCCCCCCCCCCCCCCCCCCCCCCCCCCCCCCCCCCCCCCCCCCCCTCCCCCCCCCCCCCCCCCCCCCCCCCCCCCCCCCCCCCCCCCCCCCCCCCCCCCCCCCCCCCCCCCCCCCCCCCCCCCCCCCCCCCCCCCCCCCCCCCCCCCCCCCCCCCCCCCCCCCCCCCCCCCCCCCCCCCCCCCCCCCCCCCCCCCCCCCCCCCCCCCCCCCCCCCCCCCCCCCCCCCCCCCCCCCCCCCCCCCCCCCCCCCCCCCCCCCCCCCCTCCCCCCCCTCCCCCCCCCCCCCCCCCCCCCCCCCCCCCCCCCCCCCCCCCCCCCCCCCCCCCCCCCCCCCCCCCCCCCCCCCCCCCCCCCCCCCCCCCCCCCCCCCCCCCCCCCCCCCCCCCCCCCCCCCCCCCCCCCCCCCCCCCCCCCCCCCCCCCCCCCCCCCCCCCCCCCCCCCCCCCCCCCCCCCCCCCCCCCCCCCCCCCCCCCCCCCCCCCCCCCCCCCCCCCCCCCCCCCCCCCCCCCCCCCCCCCCCCCCCCCCCCCCCCCCCCCCCCCCCCCCCCCCCCCCCCCCCCCCCCCCCCCCCCCCCCCCCCCCCCCCCCCCCCCCCCCCCCCCCCCCCCCCCCCCCCCCCCCCCCCCCCCCCCCCCCCCCCCCCCCCCCCCCCCCCCCCCCCCCCCCCCCCCCCCCCCCCCCCCCCCCCCCCCCCCCCCCCCCCCCCCCCCCCCCCCCCCCCCCCCCCCCCCCCCCCCCCCCCCCCCCCCCCCCCCCCCCCCCCCCCCCCCCCCCCCCCCCCCCCCCCCCCCCCCCCCCCCCCCCCCCCCCCCCCCCCCCCCCCCCCCCCCCCCCCCCCCCCCCCCCCCCCCCCCCCCCCCCCCCCCCCCCCCCCCCCCCCCCCCCCCCCCCCCCCCCCCCCCCCCCCCCCCCCCCCCCCCCCCCCCCCCCCCCCCCCCCCCCCCCCCCCCCCCCCCCCCCCCCCCCCCCCCCCCCCCCCCCCCCCCCCCCCCCCCCCCCCCCCCCCCCCCCCCCCCCCCCCCCCCCCCCCCCCCCCCCCCCCCCCCCCCCCCCCCCCCCCCCCCCCCCCCCCCCCCCCCCCCCCCCCCCCCCCCCCCCCCCCCCCCCCCCCCCCCCCCCCCCCCCCCCCCCCCCCCCCCCCCCCCCCCCCCCCCCCCCCCCCCCCCCCCCCCCCCCCCCCCCCCCCCCCCCCCCCCCCCCCCCCCCCCCCCCCCCCCGCCCCCCCCCCCCCCCCCCCCCCCCCCCCCCCCCCCCCCCCCCCCCCCCCCCCCCCCCCCCCCCCCCCCCCCCCCCCCCCCCCCCCCCCCCCCCCCCCCCCCCCCCCCCCCCCCCCCCCCCCCCCCCCCCCCCCCCCCCCCCCCCCCCCCCCCCCCCCCCCCCCCCCCCCCCCCCCCCCCCCCCCCCCCCCCCCCCCCCCCCCCCCCCCCCCCCCCCCCCCCCCCCCCCCCCCCCCCCCCCCCCCCCCCCCCCCCCCCCCCCCCTCTTTTTCTCCCCCCCCCCCCCCCCCCCCCCCCCCCCCCCCCCCCCCCCCCCCCCCCCCCCCCCCCCCCCCCCCCCCCCCCCCCCCCCCCCCCCCCCCCCCCCCCCCCCCCCCCCCCCCCCCCCCCCCCCCCCCCCCCCCCCCCCCCCCCCCCCCCCCCCCCCCCCCCCCCCCCCCCCCCCCCCCCCCCCCCCCCCCCCCCCCCCCCCCCCCCCCCCCCCCCCCCCCCCCCCCCCCCCCCCCCCCCCCCCCCCCCCCCCCCCCCCCCCCCCCCCCCCCCCCCCCCCCCCCCCCCCCCCCCCCCCCCCCCCCCCCCCCCCCCCCCCCCCCCCCCCCCCCCCCCCCCCCCCCCCCCCCCCCCCCCCTTCCCCCTTCCCCTCTTTTTTTTTTTTTTTTCTCCTCCCCCCCCCCCCCCCCCCCCTCCCCCCCCCCTTTCCTCCCCCCCCCCCCCCCCCCCCCTCCCCCTCCCCCTCTTCCCCCTTTCTTTCCTCCCCCCCCCCCCTCCCCCTTCCCCTCCCCCCTTTTTCCTCCCCCCTTTCCCCTCCCCCCCCTCCCCCCCCTTCTTTTTTTTTTTTTCTCCCTTCTCCCCTTTTTTTTCCTTTCCCCATATCAAACGCCCTTAATGTCACTGTTTTATGAGTTTTTGTGAAATATTTTTTTGGGTCCGGTTGACGTGAAACTAGAGACATAGAGCTTTAAAACACAAATGCAGCTCTTTAAAAAACACTCAAAAAAAACCTAAAACCTATTTGTTACCTTAATTTTTTTTGGAACAGTTTTTGAAAAACTGTTTTTTGTGTGTTATTTTTACCTACTCTCTATGGGCCTAGAATATGGGCTGCATACTTACCGTAAACCCTATATATTTTGTTTATGTGTAAAAATTTGTAACTGACTTATTTTTACTTTGTGTGTGTGTGTATTTTGGACTAGAATAATTTTTACATGTCAGTCTTCAATTTTTTTCACTACAAAAAAATTGCAGTAGATATCTTGCAGATTACTTACAAGTTCGAAAATTGCAATTTGTAATTAATGAAGATACGATATTTTATTGGGAACATTCTTTTCAAATATAATTTTGTTTTGTTCATGTTAATACAGTTTCTAATATAACGATTATTTTCCATATGCAATTTGAATTTTGTTGAAAAAAATTGGCATTCGGATGAGTATCAGACTTAGAGTCAAAAAAAGTTGTTATTAGTCACTTCTTTCAGCTCTCATATGAAGTTCAACATAGTACTGATTTGTATTGGTAATAATGCAGGGTTAATGAAGTATATTGTTTATTTTAGTAATATTCAGGCTATGCCAGATGTCAAAACGGGCATAGGAATGGCCAGAGCTTGGGTGCGTCTTGCTTTAGAAAAGAAGCAGTTATCCAAACATTTCCGAACCCTTCTGTCTGACCAAGGCCTACTACGTGGACAGTACAAACGGTCAGCATTTCTAAGGTGCGAGGAGGAACGCGAACAATTTTTTTATCACCTGCTCTCTTTAAATGCTGTAGACTATTTTTGTTTTACAAGTACATACCCTACTACTGGTAAGTGCAAATCGTTTCCTATTTATTAATTCTTTCTGTAATTCAAATTACTTTTTTTTTACTATAGTGATACCCTACCGAATTGTGATAGTACCAAATAAAAAAGGAACAACTTCTTCCGCTGATGTTTGGATAGTTTTATCGGGGACACTACTAGAAACAAATCGTATTGCCGTACCTAAAGCCACTTTGAACTTTGAATGCAGAGTAATTATTTTGTTTAATGATTTTTTTTGTGATATCTACTTTGTTATATTTTTAGCATCAAAACTTAGGCGTCCTGACAACTTTACGCATTGGACATGACAATTCTGGACTATATGCAAAATGGATGGTAGACATTATAATAGTTCGAAATGAAATAACCTGGCCACACTTACAAGTAACAAGTTTCAATAATAACTGAAATTAGAATGTGCTTAATAACATATTTTCCTTTACAACACATTTTATTTTAAGCATGTGCCTTCAAACCAACTTCTGAATTATACAAACATTTGTAGATTCCCCTGTGGTCGCTGGTTAGGCAGAGGCGTAGATGATGGATCAACAGAAAGATTATTAGTTGGTACTCTGTTTTCCAAGAAGGAGGAGGTTGAGGAGTCCGTGAAATCATGCGGTAGCCTTGGACGGTCTACACCCAGAGCCAGATCTCCTGCACCGCCTGGAAGGCCTGAACTGAAACCTTCTCAAATTCAACATATGTTAGGTAAATAAATTACACAGGCCGACAAGATTTTAACCCAGAAACCAGAATATATTTTTCCCAAAGGTATTTGATGCGCTGAATCCGAATCCGAGGTCCAAATCTCTCAATTGGCTCTGGTTTTCGAGATATCTAACCTAAATGTGCAAAAACAAGCGATTTTGGCCTATATTTGAGTTTATGTAGTATCGCAATTTTTTTTTTTCTCAAAAAACTGAACACCTTAAAGTACATGCCGTGCTCTTTTAAATAATGTCGAATTTACTCAAATATCTTTTTTTTTCACTGCGATATTGCATTTTAACCTAACCTAACCTAACCTAAATGTGCAAAAAAAAGCGATGTTGGCCTATATTTGAGTTTATGTAGTATCGCAATTTTTTTTTCCTCAAAAAACTATGAACACCTTAAAGTACATGCCGTGCTCTTTTAAATAATGTCGAATTTACTCAAATATCTTTTTTTTTCACTGCGATATTGCATTTTGAAATTTTTAAGTTTGTGAATTTCTCTATAATTGAAAACCTATTAAGGTACATCAAACAGTCGATTGGTTTTTTTTGATTAGAAAACACTGAAAATGTTTGAAATTCAATAACAGATCAATGTTTTCTTATGTAAAATGACCTGCTCGTTCAGAGTCCAAGGTCAAATTTCCAAAATTTTCCTCGAAAAATTTTGAAATTCTACATAAGAAAACATTGACCTGTTATTGAATTTCAAACATTTTCAGTGCTTTCCAATCAAAAAACCAAACGACTGTTTGATGTACACGCGATCCTTAATAGGTTTTCAATTATAGAGAAATTCACACTTAAAAATTTCAAAATGTGAAATCGACGTCATTTAAAAGGGCAAGGCATGTACTTTAAGATGTTCATAGTTTTTTAAGAAAAAAAATTGCGATGCTACATAACCTCAAATATAGGCCAAAATCATTATTTTTACACTCTTAGTTTAGGATATCTCGAAAACCAGAGCAAATTGAGAGATTTCGACCTCGGATTCGGATTCAGCGCATCAAAAACCTTCGGAAAAATATATTCTGGTTTCTGGGTTAGAGGTTCGGCCTGTGTTATTATGCCTACTATACAATTTCAATATTCTTACACCAAATATTTGTTTTCAAGTTTAACCCTCCGAAGTTACACCTATGCCACATAACATTGGGGTTACACTAAGTGATTTTTACCGGAGCAATTTTCAAAGCGCTTATATGTAATTCAGTCAAAGCAAGCGTTTGAGACTTTTTTTTTTTTCAAATTCATCGCCAGAATCAAAGAAATACAACTGCACAGTTTGTTTTGCTCTCAATTTAATAATTTTTAAAGTATTTAACAAAATATAAAAATACTTTTTTGAAAATTGATTTTTTTTTTCAAACCGTTGGATCTCCTTGAAAAAAAATATAAAGCACTTTAATAGGTGGTCATTTTCAAGCTAAAGACATGTACTTAAAGGCTGTATAGGTCACTGTCGGTTAAAAAAAAATAATGCGATTTATTTTTGCGACTGAAAATCGGTATTTTCAAAAACGTCTTTTTCAGTCAATATAATTGCAAAAAAATTATGAATTTTTTTTTTACTTATTTTATCATCAAATAATGTTTATTTGATTTTTCGAGCCACTAATCAGACGTCCCCCCCCTCTCCCCTCTCCAGATACACACACTTCTTCCGTTCGGGTAAATTTTACCCAGTGTCACTCCAGAGGGTTAATTTTTATTTTTTATAAGCACTTCATCATTTATTTATAGTTCTCCCTAAAGTTTAATAGGCCACAAACAATTAAATATGTAATTCTAAAACATTCCAATTTCTAATGAAAGAGATACCAGCTGAATTTAAATTTACATTTTAGGTGATTGTGTTAATAAAATAGTAAAATGGCACTACAGAAGAAGTTCAGAGAGGCACACCACCCTGACTGCACTCCTCTGTAGTGAAAATGGTTTAGTTTTTTGCCTCGAAAATGTGTTTCTTCTTGGATTTAAGTCCGCTCGCCTCTTTATGGGGAAACATTATCTATGGGACTATTTTGGTAAGACCAGTTATATATTATTTTATACCAACATTACAATTCTGAAGTTTTTTTATTGTTTTTATCAGTGTTTCGTAAAACATTGGAATAAACATTTTTTTTTTCTAGTTCGCGCCAAGGAACAGTTTGAATTAGAATTAGTGGAGGAAGCCTCCGGCAATAGAACAGCCAGTTTGGAAAGGAATCATCAGGAGACGGTGGCCGTTTGGAGGTGTTATTGCCATCTCATTGATGAAATGACGCACACTAGCAAAACGCTCGGGAAGGATGGCAAATTTCAACTCTTTATATGTCTTAGTGTTAGGTAGACACTGATAAATTGGATTAGTGCTCGTAATCTATATTTAATGGTTTTTTTTCTTGTTTTAGGGAACATTTATTGCATAGGATGTTAGTTCCAATGGCAGCATGTAAGGTGACCCAGGAGATGTACGAGGAAAATTCCTTTCTGAGGAATAGAGGCCTGTTAACTTTCCTTCGTCAGATATTGTTGCCGTTAGATGACTTAGATGTTGTGCTAGAGAAATCTGTATCTCATGGAATTTCGTCTCCCTCTCCTCACTCTTAAATCGTCGTTAAACGTTTCTAGTCTGTTTGTTTCCTGAGTTTATTACCAATTATTGATATTACCTTTTTAAAGTGATATTTTGTGCTTTATCGGTTTCTGTGTATATAATGTTCTTATTGTGTGTAAATTATTTTGTAAATAATTATTTACATACTTTTTAGTTATGCGTTACATAACTAATTTACTTTTTCTATTTAGTGAAGCATATTTTTGATGACGTTAGCTCTAATTTTAGCGTTCATGATGTTGAATTAAGAAGACAATTTTAGAGATAAATATATATTCTTGCCGAAAGTGTGTCTTTTTTTATATCATAGATTCCCTTTAGTTTTTTTTCCCTGAATAGTTTGAATATGTAAAGACTTATTTCAGAACTTTTCGTTAATTAAGTTTTTAATAGAAAACATTTTTTTTTTTGGTATTCATAACCAATGCACTACTTTAAATAGATTTAAAGATATATCCACTTTTCACAGCATCGCATATCCAAAGATTAAAAGTAAAATTTATATAGGTAAGCCTTTTCCAGTTGATTAATTGAAAATTTTTCAAAAAAATATGTGCCTGACCAGAAGATTTTGGAAACAGCTTCCTTTTTTTCACAATTACCAAGTGGATATAACAACTTGTTATTCTTATTCTTTGAGCAAAATTTTCGTTTTGTTTAAAGATACAGTTAATGTAAAATCTCAAGAACGTAATGCCGGGATGAAAAAAAAGGTAAAATTACCATAACCTTTACAGGTATCCAAAATTTTGAAAAAATCTGAGGTATAATAAGACTTTATTTACTTGATGATTATGAAAAAAAAATATTTCGTAAATATTTTGCAATTTCCGAGAGCTTCATTTGAAGTTTTGTTGATATTATTTCTTTCTATTTAGGTCTAATAAAAAATCTCTAAAACATGATGTGGATTCCATGCTCTGTTATGAAAATCGAAAATTTAAAATTCCACCAACTGGTCTTTTCCATTTTTTTTATTTATGGAAAAAATTTTCTGTATTAAGTAGATGTTTTCAATTTGTTTTTCATCCGAAATCCTATCCTTTAAATAATGTTTAAACATAAAAATTGACTGCTTAAAAGTCTGCAATTTATTTGTTTATTATAGCTTATTTGCGTATTTTTTTGGTAAATTCTGCTATATATTGTATTCATGAAAGCTTAAAAAACGGAAAAAATCAACCAAAACAATGATGTTATTGAACCAGTTCAAAACATACATAGGTATATTAAACATACATATGTATTCTTTTTCTGAGTTGATTTTGAAATTTCCTAAACAAGTTTTTATTTGGATTCCTTTCTCTAAAAAATGTTTTTTGTTCAAGACTTGTTTGTTAATAATAAGAGATTTACTAATAATAAGTTGTGCCTAACAAATGATCCCGCTTCAGACAATATCGTTTTATTATAGAATGTCAAGCATAAACAATTTGTATTACTAAACGTTTATAAAAAATATCTATACCTACCTGATGTTTGAATTAATTTTACCGCCAAAAGCAATTATCTCAAAAGATGGCGCCTTTCATTGTTAGTGAAAATTGTAAAATGGCGGACCAAAGTTTGGTGAGCTAGTGGTTTCGAAAATACACAAATAAACGGTTAAAGCATGAGTATTTTAGATAATAAACCTTCTAAATAATTCGTCGATATTAAAAAGTGGTCATAGTGTAGTTATGCAACTTTTGTAATCCAGTTTTTGCGATGGTTCAAGTGCTTTTCTTCCATGAATAGACGTTGTCCATATCTTATGGAGCCATATTTATAAAATTTATATTAATAAGACTGTCAATTAAAGATTTTTCCAATGAGAAGTAAGTATATTGTTTTCATTTCTTAAAAAAACATTCAAAACATTCGCATGCTTCTTTTATGACTTTATTTTAAGCACATTTTCTTTAAGTGGCTGGCGTTGATTTCTTGTTGATTTTCATGTCAGAGGTCATGATTGGTCTGATTTTTACTGGTCGTGAAACTAGAAAAGCTTTTTAAAATTATAAATATCTATTATCACCCAAGAGTTTTAAAATTGCTAATGTCGTAGATTATTCAGAAGCATTTTATTTTCTCAGAGCAGACGAGTTATTAACAGTTCAAGGTTATTCAAAATCTGGTATTCGTTTTTGTTTGTAGATAGCATACAAACATTTCTAACAATTGCTGTAAAATGTGTTTGTTACATAATTTATTTAGAGGTATTGTATTTTCCCCGATGTTTATTCATTATCTTAGATGTTGATTATTGCAGATGTGCTAATAAAACATAAAGACTAATCAATAATCAGCCCTATTGTCTCAAAGGTTTAAGTATTTTTACATAATATTATACCTGTGTTCATGTTTTAAATCTGAAATATTTTTAATGACCAAAAATTAATAAAACCTTACATTCTTGCACTAGCCAACTTCCATAAAAAAATAAAACCATCAATTTTATTTCGGCCGAACTTTTCGTATGTATGTGATATAATATATTAGCTTCATACTGAAAAAAAACCCAGTATAAATGACCTATGACAAAAAAAAGACACATGTGTCACCAGTTTTTGTCTTACTGAACCAAAACGTCTTTCACATCATTGCATGAATGCATTGTTTTGACAACTTAACATTAAAATTTTACCTATTTATTTATTAACATTCTCATAGTCGTGATCAAAAGAAAACTGAAAGAGAACAAAAGCTTATAGGTAGTATTGTTATTTCTTATTTACTTAGTACTGTGTAGAGTTTTCAAGTAAATAAAGACATATTTATATCATGTTTTAATAGACATTTAGATCAGTAAAAAAATGTGTACTTACCTACTTGAATAACGAATAACTAATTGTACATTAAATGTTTGTTAAAACCTAGCTGTTTTAGAGGATTGAAGAAAATTGGTATTTTTTTATTTGACACTTCATAAAAAAGATAATTGATTTAATACATATTGGTAATAGCGAGGGTAATACTTATGTAGGTATACTAAAATGTAAATTCATGTTTATATTGAGTCGTTATAAAAAAAACTTGCCAAAGTTGACTAAGCAAAAAAAGATTCACTATTTCTTCTATAAAAAAGGAATAGTATTTATTTTTATCGCAGTCATAGAATATGCAATGACTCTTTTAAAATACAAAAGAAAGAACAAGGTAAAAGTAAGACGATCACCATCCATATTTTTATACACACTTGATATCTTGTTTTGTCAAATTTGTTTACTTGCTAAATAAATTTAAATTTTGGCCCTACAGATTGGTAGATCCCACTGGGTCTCAAATTATATGACATATAAAATACAATAGGTCATTTTAAATTTACCGGGCTTTTACTAAGGTACTTATTTGTAAATTGTGTCGAGTTATGAATTATTATTAAAGGTGGGAAATGTGTGCTACAACGCAAGGCTCGACACTATAAAACTCTATGATAATGAAAGTGTAAACCGTATTTTTCAGTGCCTTGTAAATTATATACGTGCGGGTATATTTCTTACTCCTGCATACCCACGCCACTAACCGATCCTTCCCTATGTCTCGAGACTCACGTCTGCGCGGTAGTACGCCGAACGCTCATGCGGGAACGCTGGATAGGTAAATGCAGGTTTACACGCGGTAAGCCGGGATTTCTGAACTCTAATTATTTGTCAGTAGGTACTTTAACTACTCATAACTTCGTAAAATAAAAAACAATTTTAATTAAATTTGGATTATTTATAGAAAAATATGTTTACTTCACTCGGTCTAAAAATGTCTCTTAAGAGACAGACTTTTGCTTTAAAAAATTAGAGTATAGCCGTTATGCTTGCGTGGTAAAAAAAAATGGTACAAATAAAGGTATATTAACTATGCTAGCGTGACGGTTTTTAGTTTTTTGGTTAGGCGCTCCTAGTTTTCACTTCAAAAAATGTCCCATATGGAGCCAACTTTTCTTGAGAGATATGGGAGATCTCCTATGATCGAACAAAAATTGTGGTCCAGTGAGTGTCCGCTTATGGGGTCTTTCACGGTACATAATATGCATGTTGAAAGCGTTATATACTGTGGGGAAAAAGTATGGACACCTAGGAATTCCGCGAAATTTGTTACAAAACGAAAAATCAAGGTCGAACCCTACGCTAACTTTCAACGAGGAGTCCAATGGTGACCTTGGATTTGACCTTGAACCTCAATATCAAGGTCATTTTAAGATCAACTTTGTTTTTGTAATGGCAACCCACATTTTTGATGCCACAATCGAAAAGAGCAGAAAATTTCACGTTCAGATATGTATTCAGATCTGCGTTCAAGGTTGACCTCTATGGGTTGGACAGAGGTCAAACTACTGTAATATGGAACCTCGTAGGAATTCCGCAAGATTGGTTAAAAATTAAAAATCAAGGTCGTACTCGGTGGTAACTTTCAACGAGGAGTCCAATGGTGACCTTGGATTTGATTCCCATTGGACTCCTCGTTGAAAGTTACCATTGCGTACGACCTTGATTTTTCATTTTGTAACCAATTTCGCGGAATTTCTAGGTGTTTACTTTTTCCCCACCCTCTATAGTAGAAGTTATGGTTCTAGGTACATACATATGTATGTATGTAGGTGAATATTAAATGCCGAATTAGGTGAAATTCACCTAATTTTGACGTACACATGCAGTGTTTAACATTCACATATGTATTGTGGTCGTTGTATCATGCTAACATTTTAATGCGTCATTCATAAGTCATAACTCATCTATTTTTCAAGTTATCAAAATGAGCCAAAAACGGTAAACACGTGAAACACTATTTATAATAAATATCCATTTTTCTTAAATAAAATGAAATATACAGTGTGTCGACATCGGCCGGTTGTAAAAAAGGACAAATGCTACACCTGTCGTTCTAACCACAAGCACAGGTAGTGAGAGTGCGGGTCTTATTCCCTCACTACCTTCGTTGCGTGTGCGGTTGCTTCTTACCTATCGTCTCACTTCTGTTTGTCCTTTTTCATAACTGGCTGATGACGGTTTTACTTCACACTACACCTCACTATAAAAATATGTTCATTATCCTATGTTCCAAGGGGGAAACCGCGTAAGAAGTCTGGTGTACACGGTCTACGAAGTCCGCAGTAATTCACGAGAAGTCTTTGGGAAGTCTCGTCATTAGAGAAAATTCGTATTATTTTACATAATGGATTTATATCCATTTTCCATAGTACACTCATGAAAACAAAGTATTATATATTATTGAAACCAGAAATGCAAATGCCTTTCAATTAATCAAAAATATGCAGGGCATTGTTAAAAAAATGTTTTGTATATTTCTTAAGTTAAAAGTAATTTTTTAATGAACACAAAAAACTTTGTAGATAACCCTGCAATTTGGTTTTTGATTCATTTTGATAACTTGCAAAATAGATGAGTACGAGTAATGCATTAAAATATTCTCCATATACGATGGCCAGTGACAACACTGTGCGTAGTACTTCTGCTCTTTGTAGGTAGACATTAAAAAGACAATTAGACATTCAGATCGTTAAATTATATCATGAGGGTTTAACAGCTACAAGCAATCAGGAATATTTTTTGTCAAAAGGCGTTTCATGATTGGGTAACATATTTTTTCCTTAATTTAATGGGATGAATGGTATAAGCCAGATTGTAAAGGTGCCGGTCTATTTGTTTGCAATAAAGAGAAAGGGGTTAGTTACATCACATCTTGTACCTAAAACAGGATCAAAACACTATATTTAGAACTAGTGTAAAAGTTTAATTGTGAAAAGCACATGGAACGTGAACATTTCACTATTGTATAATACGCGTTACGTGCAAATTTTATTTATATTGCACATGGATAAAAATTGTTGATTTATCTACACCTGTAAATTTAAATAAATGCGACTCCACTGCAGGTGGATTGCTTAAAGGGTAGTGAGTAGTGAGTTGCCAAGCCGCCAAATACTTCTCTTGCATAGTCAAATGATGTTTCCACTCTCCTCCATTCCTGCGGACGCAGTGTGGCCAGCCGACCAGCATCATTTGACTATGCAAGAAATGGACCTCGTTAGTTGATACTGATAAGCAACTCACTACCAATCCAAACAACCTACCTGGTCGCTAGTTAATAGCTAACAACTAATACTGATAAGTTGCGTGTTATCCTTGAATTACGTCCACACATCCACGTAGTATTATAAATATTACAAAAAGCACTTGTATTCTGCACAGTATGCTAATAAAAAAATTATATTCAATGCAATTTTATGTGATTTTATATTTAAATTACCTTTCTAACAGCTGTTAAGGATTTTGACCTTAAAATCTGAATCCATAGTATTAACCAGAACTCCTCAAAACCCCCGGACGCGAAATTTGAACAAAAAATATACAAGGTGTTTCTTTCTCAGAGTTAAGCAAAATATCGAATTTGAAAGCCGCCAGATGAGTCAAGTGTGTCGTGGAATAATGTCAAGGCAGTTGAATATTATTTAGAATAAACTTAATTTTGACCTAACAGTTTTTTTAGTAAAAAAATATTTTCCTTCGAAAAATTCATTAATATAATTTCGACAGAAATAACCAACTATTATTGACATCAGAACTGTCAAGTTTAATATAATACATAATTTACGCGTAATACATTTTATAAACAAATTTCTATAGCAGACGTGATTTTTGAAAATACTGAATACAGAAATAATTTTGTAATGTTCACAATACCTAATAGTTCTAAATTGACTGATTTACACCCAAAAAGGGCTAATATTTGGTTTGTTAAAAATACATTGAAATGAAACATGTAAAACTTCTACCAATACTAAAACAAGGTAGGTAGCTATAAAAAAATCTGAACATTTTTTGGCGTACAAGTAAAATATTGAGTCGAAAATTAAGTTTAAGCGGTTCCAGATAACATTCAACTGTCTTGACATAATTCCATGGCACACTCGACTTGTCTGACGAGTTTCAAGTTCGATATTTTACTCAACTTTGGAGATCATAGAAAGTAACAGCTTGTGTATTTTTTATTCAAGTTTCGCATAGGTATGAGGATTTTGAGAAGTCTTGATTGTATGATACAGATTTTAAATAAAAATCTCGCTAAATGGCCATCGATTGAATTTCGAGGGTATTAAATAATCGTAGCAGGCCATATAATATATGTATATTGCGACGGTATATAGTAGAATAAAATATAAGGAAAATATTAAAAAATTATGAAAACATATATGTGGCCAAACCAAATATTGAATTTGGCTGATGGTATTTTCGTTATACACCGTGGAGGAGGGGGTTGTTGTTTTGTCGTATCTTAATGTGATTTAGTAAAGATATGCATGTGATATTCAATATATACGTGATATTCAAAGTCATTCACTCATTAGGTAGTGGTTTTTCCCGGATCTGTGCGTAAGAATCAGCTTTAGGTTTATTGTACAAAATGTACATAATTGTTTCGAATACAAATAATACAGAATAAACAAAGGAAAAATAAAATAAACTACATCTCTCTCATACTATGGTTACTCACAAAATTCCCTAGAATAGGACTATGGTTAACTTTATTATTTGGAATGGTTAGGTTTGTTTTCCAACAGAAAATTCGCAGCAGCTCAGAACAGGATTCAGAACTACTTATATAATCCATGCGCGAATATGGTATTCAGTATATATTATATATATTGTTATATATAGCTATATATAATGCATATGTAGTTCTAGAATCGACTTGACTAAATGGTTTGTTTTCAACAATAATTCAGAACCGTTCTGTACATTACTGAGTTTGCGCAAAACCATTTTATAGTTCCAGCAAGTCGATTTAAAATTCAACTAATTGTGCAGTACGCCAAGAACGAGTGAATTGTGTTCCGAGTTTTTTTTTCATTTTGAAATTCTGAAAAATCTGAAAAAAAAAATGATAAAACGTAGTTTGAATATGTGTATCAAAAGATGAAAAAAATGACGTAGCACCTACATAAGAGCAAAAAATACAACGGTTTTTTGTTTTTAGATGGGGTCCCACAGATCTAGAAGCACGTGTTTATTTTATTATCAGAATATAAATATAAACCCTAACTTCATAAAAAATTATGCTCGTGTTTATGAACTACTGAACAAAAAAAAAAACGGAGAAAAACTGTCGAATAATCCGGTGAGAATATGATTCAGGTATGAGACGCTGAAGGTCAAAAAATATTTTTTTAATAGTTCAAAACAATGTTTTACATGAGCCTATTTTTTCGGAAGGCCTTCAAATAGTAGAAGGTGATTAAAACAATTCTTAACTAAAATACCACAAAAACGCGTATTTTCCATGGTAGAGGGTGACAGGGAGGATGTTAGGAGGCTGTGAACCAACACTAAACTTTATGAAACAAGTGTGCTATAGACCAAAAACGCACTAACTCACCCTGTATAATGTACAACAGAAAGTGACAAAAAAGATTTTAACATAGTGTATGTACACTAAATATATTGCATACTTAATACTTCTGTCTGAATTATTAGAATCCTTTGTAGAATTTTCTTTTGGACCTGTGCTGGTTCTCGTTTCAGGTAGCTGCCTCTCTGTTTTACCAGTTATGCCACCTACCTATATCATTATGTCCGTATGTATATGTAAGGTGCGAATTTTACGGAAGGCATGGGCATTTAAGTACCGATTTTAGACACGTCTAACATTGAACAAATTTCAGTATGTGTTGTATGTGTTTCAGTATTTCAGTATGCGATATACTAAGCAAGGGAAGTAATATGACTTTGCAGTCTTTTGCAAAAATCAGACACCTAATTCAAGACGTGGTTCAGGCGTCTATTTGCACAGGAAGTGTCGCTTTCGATATTTCAAAACGGTTTGACTAACGTCATACCGAAATAACAAGAAAAATACAACATATCCCTAAATACCTGTTCCAGGCAGGTAGTTTGAAAACTCTCTCAATCGATTTTGAGATCTAATGAAATTATTTTATGATTGACGTCACTGATTTCAAAACGATTTCTAAATTTTAAAGCGCAAAACACTACCATGGTTTGATCCTTACGTAAGCACAGAATAACCTTTTCACATACAAAACTGCGTCCATTGATGTTAATAGATATAAAGTAGATAAATAATAATAAATACATTGGTAAATAGTAGTGGGCCATGGTTAACGATAATCTTATTGGGAAGTGGGCGTGGCCGAACATTACATAATATTACGTTACAGAAGCCAATCCAATAAGATTGTCATTAACCATAACCACACCTTACTCACTATTTCACTAACTGTTAACATCAACGGACGCAGTCTATAGAATTAGGACAAAAACAGTTGCGATTCAATTATAAGTTTTTTTGTTAATACATCTTATTTTAAAATAGCGACGGTTCGTTCTTATGTAATTATCAGCGCGTTTTAAAAAGAAAGTAACCAAAAAAGGAATTTGGAATTCAAAAATCATTAGTGCATATTGTTAAAGGCTTCAATGTTCACATTCACATTTTATTTAATAAATCTTAATAGTAATAAAGTTTTTAAATTCGGATATTTCGAGTATGTTTGGGCATTCAAATAATCTGCGCAACTATGATTAAGAGAAGTACATATCTTGGAAATGATTTTTAAAGAGGTTTTGTGCAGTTTTTAGGGAAAAATTGATTACCTATTTTAACACGCTTATCATTACTATTACTTATTTGCGTACATTTTAAATTTAATCTTTGTATTAAAATAATTTAAATTTGTGAGCTTTCCTTGATCTTAACAAATTGGAAAAGTGAAACCCATTTGTTGTGGGAATTGTCGAAGTTGGGCGTAGCCGAACGTACTCGTTGCGGCAACGTAAGTTACGAGATATTACATCACAGAACCACTATCAAATAAGATTGTCACTAACCATAATCACAACTACTCACATTACCTATCTACTATAGATCAAAGGACGCTGTTTATATATGTACTCACTACTCATACATGGATAATTTAGAGGCCTACACGAGTAAGTAAAAATGTAATGGAATTAATAAACACAGGACCACAAAAATGTTTTTCATGTGCGGAATACTACACTATGCCTATTATATGTTTTTTGGGTCGCTGATTACGAATCCGGGCTTACTTTTACTTGATCAGCTAACCTAATCTCAAAAAACGCTCAAAAACTCAAAATCTCACTTGAATTTTAAACTTGATAGCCCTTTAACTGAACTCTCAAAGATCATCAAAATCTCGAATCCAAATCTTCAAACCCTAAAATAAACTATCAAAAACTAAGAAAAACGAGTCTAAAAACTCGCACACACAAAACAGCACACTGGACCTAAATATTGTAAAACAATAGACTTTTCAATTTATGTCTTTAACTGATGCAAAACGAAGCCTTCAAACAACTAACCCATAGCTGTTCTAAACAGGTAAGTCCTGAGAGCATGGTACCTCCACATGGTCCAGAATGGGTAACGCTAAATCCACTTCAGCAAATTACTGTTTTCAGGGCGGTGGAATTTCAGATTTTAGATGTACTTTTCCATAACGTCGCTAATTACTGGCGAAGCAATACAGGTATATCTTATTCACCAATTTATCGCTAGAAACAACGACTGAAGATACATTATCATCAACATCATTCAAGGACAAGAGGCTATGGATTAGTGTTTGAAGGCTTCGTTTTGCATCCGTTAAAGTCATAAATTGAAAAGTCTATTGTTTTACAATATTTAGGTTCAGTGTGCTGTTGAGTTTTAGACTCGTTTTTCTTAGTTTTTGGGGTTTTTTAGTTTTGGGGTTTGAAGATTTGGATTCGGAGATTTTGATGTTCGAGAGTTCAGTTAAAAAGGGCTATCAAGTTTAAAAATTCAGGTGAAGTGTGCTGTTGAGTTTTAGACTCGTTTTTTTTTTAGTTTTTTGGGGGTTTTTGAGGTTAGTTAAGAGGCTAGAAGTTTGAAAATATGGATTCGGAGATTTTGAGATGCAAGAGTTCAGTTGAAGGGGCTATCAAGTTTAAAAATTTCAGGTCCCGTGTGCTATTCAATTTATGAACTCGATTTTTTGAGTTTTTGAGCGTTTTTTGAGGTTAGGTTATCTGATCAAGCAAAAGTAATGTGTGTAATCGCCGATTACCTAAGCGATTCGGTATGTAATCGTGAAGACCTGCATCGCATCCAAAAAGTTAAGGGTCCAAACTTTCCAAACAAAAAACCAATTCTTTTTTAATAAATTTGAAAATATTTTTTTGTCATACTTATTTTTCAGATGAATATCCTATCAACGTAACGTTCTTCGGTTACAATCGCTTTATCTAATTGGATATACTCGACATATTTATTACTTCATATAGTTTTTTTCAGTATACTACATATATTCCAAGAACATACCTCATGATGACGCGGGGTTTATTTATATTTATTCCTCAGATAATGACGGTGCCGATACAATTAACATAGAGTAAACAATATTAACAGAGTGGACAGAGCTCTACAAAAAATTCCTACTCGTTTTACGCCCTTACAGGAGGAAGAGGGGCGTCTGTAAGGGTGGTTGTATTTTAATGTGAATTAAAATGTATTAGAATATTCCTGTGACGTGTCGTTTTATGGGTTTTTGAGGTAGAAGAATTCAAATAAAAGCATTAATAAGCTCTATTTTCATTTTAACTAATTATATCCATTTCCAATACAATTATGATCTATATAATATAGGTTAATAAAAATCCCACGGTCATACGAAGGTCATATTGACCATATAGGCTCATACAGGTCATATGCAATGAAAGCTCTCCTTACTGACAGCTCCAATATGCGGACAAATTTTTTGGAACCAAATTTTTGCCTATACGTTTCCATATAAAAAACACTGATAAAGTGGATGCTCTGATAAACGGACAGTGGCATACGTATGCAGGGACAAGAAGTACACGCGTATAATTTACAAGGCGCTCAAAAAACACAGTTTATACTTTCTACATTCGGACCCTAGTAATAAATAATAAAACCCCTAGTAAAAAATAAGTAGCTAGTAGTTTTAACGACTAGCATAGGTGTAATGAGAGTGGTCTTTGCCACTTTCACGGCACTACATTGGATGCGTACGCTGTTGCTTCTTGTCTGTCGTCTCGTTTCTATTTGCTCTTTTCATAATTTGCGTATCTCTGATGTCCATACCTATACTGTATAGGTATTATACATAGGTATCGAAAAAGAACCAATCAAAAAATGTTGGCAATCTTGAAAAGAAACGAAAATCTGAATGTGTTAAAACAAAACTTACGTGTTGACTTTATAACTTTTTTATTTATATGTATTCGCAATCTGTATAAATTCCTCAACTTCTCCCAGCTCTGAAAATTACAACCAAGAAGACTAGAACTAAGGAGACCGAACTCCGGCTTTTCGCTGTATAACGACGGGCTCTAAATATGTCCGCCTCCAGAGGCGCTGTAAACAGTAGTGTAACCCTGGTTAAGCACGGTATATAAACAGATATCTATACGTATACTGCGGTTCTGTACTAATCTGTGTGCGTTAGAGGTTAGAGTCCGTGTCAGTGTCCGTGGTGCGAATACATTTGACAGATGCCTCGATATTTTTCGTGTCAAGGTCAACATCGTCCAAAAAAAGCTTTTCAAAGTCATTGCGTAATGTTTTAACAAATTTTCACGGTCAGTATTGCGCAATAGTCTGAACTCGTATAAAGGGTAAGGCAAATTGTAGGTACGTAAATGTGGAAATGCAATGTTATTGTGAAACCTTTACAGAGATACGTGTCTAAGGTGGAATTTCACAGATACGTGAAATGAAAAAAAAAAAAAAATCACTATTTACGTGTTATTTTACCCACCCAGCACCTATTCGTTCCCTTTTCCCGTTAACTTTAGGACTAATACTACTTTGCGCACGATTTTGGTGGTCAAACATAGTGTATTATTATTGTTTTCTGGGTATCTGACGAAAAAAAAACGCTAAAATTGCAAAAGTGGCTTATCTGAACAATGACCCTCAAAATATTTCATGTTACGTGCTTCAACGTTAACAATACAACATAGGAAAATGTTTCGTTTCATACATACATCAGTAATTTGAAATAACGTCCGGTTATTCGTACCGCTTCTTATATCACACAATGCAACACAGCACTTTCGAACCATATTTATTTTGTATGTATTTTTGCTAAAGCCAAACGGCATGTAAATGTGGTCCACCGCTCATCACGTGACATCGAGTCACATTACTGTTTACGCGCTTCTTGGAGGCGGACAGATTTGATCCCTAGATACCGGACGAGTTCGGTCTCCCTTAGTTCTAGACTTCTTGATTACAACATTATTAAGAAAATATTTAACAATTAAAGGAATATACCTACCTACCTACCTACCTAATAGACCTACCCACTAGTCCGCAAGCTTCCGTGGTTACTCTATGAATTATTGTTTAGACTTCGTGTCATTTATATGGAGACATCCAAACAAAACGTCATCAACTATGGCTATGAACGAGAGAGATGGAAATAGCGGTTATGTCAAACTTTTGACAAGTGACTGTCACAATTTGTAAAATAAACAATGGCTGTCATATGATGTGACAGTCTTGACAAGTAAATAAGGTTATAAATTCGGTTAAGAATAGAAATACGTCTTTTTTTTCTCGGCCAACTTTGATGACGTTTTTTTTTTTTGATGTTTCTATATTTGAAAATATTGGGGAGAAATTATTTATTATTAGTATTATTATTATTATAAGGATGTCCGCCTGCAAGGTTGGGTTGATTTTAATCTCGGTCAAAATCATAATTTAAAATCAACTGACACAAAGCCTTAATAACAATGTTTAGAAGATTTATTGAACAAAAATAAATAATTTGGTTAAACAGTTAAGTTTTACTTTAAAAAATCAGAAACAAACTTCTCAAGCAAACGACATGCAAAGAAAAAACATAAACAGTAAAAACTACGAAAAACTGAATATTAAAATGTTCATAATACATACTCAACTCTACTATAATTTATAATACATATACATACATTGACATTCACTTTAACACGCTTAATTTTAAGTCTCGTTATAAAATCCTGAGAATTAAGGCTTTTAAACAATCGATTCAATTAATATAATTCTTATAGTTCTAATATAATTGAATTTGAATAATCCTCAAATTAATGAAATACATAAAATAGTGCAAAAATGGACATAAACATTGACTATAAATTTATACTGTCCCTAAAAAAAATATATTAACAGAGTACCAGTATACAGCCTACATCGGCCAGTCTTAATTACTCACTACCTTCGATGCATTACGGTTGCTTATAATTTGTCATGTTTGTCCTTTTCATGTACCTAACATGTCTGATGTACACATATAATATATCTCAATTAATAAAATCAGTTGTTTTTTATGTTTTTAATATCCTGCAACTCTGTCCATCTGCAAATTGTTTTTTTAACGCTAATCGTTTCCCTATTGCAGATGGGATGGCTACACGACAAGAGTTAGTATCATCCAGACATGGATCCAGTGAGGCCATGGTACGCCTCCTATAACCGCCTGGCAGGGGTGCAGGCAGGAACGGGAAGTGGCGAGCTGCACCACCACCTCTCGCCACGACCACGGCAACGCACGCACTCCTCCTACCACCACAGCTCAGCTCCTCCCAGGTGGCTTCCTCTCGCCTCCCCCGTCGGCTACGAAACAGTATTCAGCCCCCCTTTCACCATGCCGCCGGGGCCAAACCCTCGGCGCACTACGTCTCCCCAGGGTCACCCAGCAGGGCACAGGCCCTCGCCCAGGCAGCGCAGGCCTCCGCCAGTCGGCCGACGGGGAGTTCCATCCCCAGGCGCAAGCCTTCTTCGAGCAAGGCGCCGGCGGCGCCTGGCAGCAGAACAGCCCCTTCAGTATACTACCGCACGAGAGCGTCGTAGCGACCACGACGAGCAAGACCTACGAGAATTTTAATGCCCACTTGGCGACCCTAAACAACCACACACAACCGCAGGTAGCCAAGGCAGGAGCCAACAGGGCCCAGAGCCCGCAGGTGTCGACCGCCTCGGACGAAGACGAACGCGTCCCAAGCCAGTTCCGGCTTCGTTCTACCAAGTGCCAGTCACTCCTAGCTGAAAACAGTACGAACAGCACTAAGACCTTCTCCCTCGCCTAACGCATCGAATATCCAACAGCAGCAGCAGCAGCAGCAATCATGTATAGTGTCCTCGCCTTCTACCGCTGTGACGAAGGAGTATCGCGTTCCCAGGCTCCCACCCGGTCCTTCTTGAGTTCTCCGAATCAGACTCGGGCACCATAGAGAAGACATTTGCTTCACCGCCTACAAAGCAACAGGTCTCTCCCGTGCAGATCCAGACCAAAAGCACAAACCAAGATCTATTCGGAGCTGGGCAGTCAGCAAGATAGGCAGAGGGGTGGCGAGGAGAACCAGAGCCAGTCATCGCCCACAGTTTCTCCATCATGGATGCTCCGGCAGATTAAATTACACGGGTAGTAATTCATCTGGAAAACGTCCCCCCACAGTTTCAGCATAACTACAGGCACTATCAGCAGCAGGGCAATTCAATTCTGAAGATCTTCAAGGCCTAAGAGTGGATCCGATTATAATAATTCTAATGGGCCAGATTGCAGCGTCAGTCGTGCCTAGACGGCCGAGTCCATTGCAAGCACATTCCCAAGCATCTCCTTTAGGTAAGAAAAATCGTCGTAACATGTACGTACTATTTAAAATCCATAATCCATAAAATTTACAATTTATAAGATCCAAGACTGGGTTTATTGTATTTATGGGTCACTTGTTATCATAGGTGTATTGTAACCTTAATCTAATTAGATTTATTTCCTTCTATATGACATTTATGATAGACGTTAAGTTTTTTCAATATACATATTATTAATTACCAGTGTGATACCTAGCTATTGAATTTTATAAAACATCAGTGCAAAATATCATTTCATTCATATAACCAAGGTATTTTTAATCAGTCTTATTTTAAACCACTGAGTTCACCTGTTACTCTTGGGGAATTTTATTCAACATTAAATTCTCAATAAATACCTGGTTCTAGTTTGTTTCAAAGTAATACTGCATATTTGTTAAAGTAATGTGTACATAGCTGCGACTGTAGTTATCACTGTAACATTTCCTAACAGAATATTTTAGTAGCAGAAACATTGTTGCTCTATAAATGATAATATCCTTATACAGTAATACTCCGACTTACATAAATTCGGTAGTTACGTAACCAAATACACACCTTACACTAGTGAATTAACACAAATGCTTGAATCATCATAACTTTGTACTCCAATTTTAAGTAAACTTCTACTTATATCATCTCAGTCCCACCTATTATGTAACTATAGGTATTACTGTTCATCTAGATGATAAGATATATTAAGCTTATTGTAGTTGAATAGAATGAATAACATACTATTACGTGGAAAAATACTACACTTCTGAAGATAATGTCTGAAATGTACAATTTAAGTTGAAATGAGTAATATTGATTAAAGGAAATTATGAATGATAAACGTTTCATCTCTCAGGTTATAATTAGAGTTCGGAATTTATTGACCATCTCGCCTTTTAAACTGCCTTCAGAATATCCTGCTCGCCGTGCCGGGATGGCGTACTATAACGCATATGCAGGCTCTAGAGCGTTGCTCCGAAGGGTCACTGCCGTACTTAGTACGGGCAAGAAATTACACGCGTTATTATAATTAAAAAATGAGTCACTAAAAAATATGGTTTAATCTTTCATTATTATAGTGCCGAGCCCTCGTTAGCAGCACAATTCCGGACCCTAGTTATATAATACATAGTTCTGAGGTTACATTCTGACCTCAAATAATTTGTAAGATGCCAAAGATTAACTTTATTAAGACAAACTCTATTTTATTTTCCTGTAATGGTAACATCGCAATGCATAGTGTGGAAAAAAATCTGGAACACCTATAAAATCTCGCAAAATATGTTTTCCTTCAAAAATGCTTTCGAAGAATCCGATATGTATTTTAAATTGCCATCTTTTCAAATATTATGTTGCTTCTATGTACAGTGGGATGTTTGCAGGGTCAAAGGGAGCATTTTATTTTTTAATGGCAACCCAATAGGGCTTGCCATCGTTTTATTCGAGCAAAGTGAAAGATCACATTTTTTTTAATAGTAGTACAAAAAGAATTTGTTGGTACAAAAAAATTGCATAAAAGAAAATTTCCAGAAAAATGCATAGAAAGTTTTGATTATTGGGAAAATTGATTTATTTGATATCTTGTCTAGGAAAGCCTTGAAATAGATTAAGTTAGCAAAAATTTGTGGTAAAAAATTTAAAGAACAATGGTACTTTTCGGGTTAGAAGGATTTTACCTAGTTTCTGTTATGGCCAGTTACATCAAGGCTGATGTTCAAGTGTTTTCAAAAGGGCAAACAAATATTTAAGCAATTCTAAAGATAATTCTAGCAGGCAAAATTATGGGTTTGTTTTAGTTTTAAAAAATATTTCAAACATTTACTAAACAATACTAATCACAAACCATTGTACATTTATTTTAACATTTTTCATTACTTCGCAATAACTATAGTAGTTAACTGTCAAATAAGGATATGAACAGGCTTATTTAAAGTTTACTTGCTCTTAAAATGAACGATGAGAGCATAGGTTAAGGTTAAGTAACATATTAAAAAGCATAAACATTAGTAGCCTTTTAAAAAAAAATCATATTACCTTTAAATTATAACTAGAGGTGACATCAAAAATCCCGATGATGCAAAACATGGAATTTGCACTAGATGTTACCAGCAATATTTTATTGTACTATTTTAAAATAAAATGTTTTTGCATATATTCTAACAACATGACTGCACCAGTGTAAGCTAATAAGAGCCACATGTAAACTAAAATTTTATCTGTAACAAGTATCTGTTATACTTACAGCTATACATTACCAAAACTGTGATGTTGGGGAGTACGCTAATAAAACGTGCAACTAGGCATTATGGCCCATCAATGAATTACTTTACATCTTGCAACATAGTGTATATTTAATTTGATTTTATATATTATTGTCACCCTTTCTCATAAATAAACTTTATAAATTTACTCATAAATGCCGCACAAGGAGTCAGGATTTTTTTTTTGCCTATTTATAACTTTTAATTGCATCCAAAACTTTTTCAATTTTTTTTATTTATTTTCATCCTCATTTCTTATTTTTTTAGGTCATGCGCAAAGCCCAGCATACCCAATGTATAATAGCCCCATGAATTCAATATCATCCCCCCAGCAAAGTTCAAGCAATCAAGTTGCCCCTCCTTCGCCATTAGACGTATCTGTGCCTAGGCCGAGCTCCCAAACCGGAAACGTTGCATATCCTTCTGTAATAACAAGGGCTTTAAATCCAGACAAAAACTTTCCCGAAAGGTACGAACGCCCCAACCACAACAACCAACAGAATCAGAACTGTTGGGATGAGAGGCAGGGTCAGGGACAGCGTAAATTTCAAAATAACCAGTCGGGGGCTCTCAATCAAACAATTACAATTCTAATAGCAGTATCGAGATGAACAGAGGCGAGCAAAACCAACAAAGGGTCGTGATAGGAGTGGGGGAAAGACAGCAGTCTTACTTTGAAACAAAACAGTGGACACCAGGTCACATTGCAGGATTTATCTAGCTGCAGGGGTGACCCCATGAGTATTGTAAAAAATCTGCAGCAGCAACAGAGTTGTCAGGTGCCACAGAGCGAAATTAAAACAGAGGTAAAACCACCCGTTAAACGGAGAAAGAGTAGCGAAAAGCCCAGTGTACCTGACATCCACAATTTGCCGAGTAAGTTCAATGCTGTTTACAATCTTTACACCATTACTCAAGACAATATTTAGAGAAAATATTCTCCTATCTCCTATAAGGTTTTGATACACATTCAGTAGTATTTGAAGATTGCAGTAGTAATTTAAGGATGTCAAATTTTATGGTACATAACACTATAGGAAATGTAATTTTTTTTGGGGATAGAAGTGAAGTATGCATATATTTGATAGGAGTGTTAACATGCATAGTCAATTACTATATAATTTTGGTGGTAAATCCGAATCTGATCTCCAAAGTTTTAGATCCGTTCAGAATTCTATGGGATTTGGTTAAGGGGGGAAATACAATTAGACTGACCAAAAAATGTTTTTTTTTAAAGAATTATTTTTTTCAAGAAGTTTTTATTTTATTAATACCAAACTTTGCAAACATGTTTTGTTGACATTGAAGCATTAAAAAAAAATATTTTAATATTTTAAACAAAATGGCGGCTGTGGCCCAAATATTATGCATGGAAATCAATTGTGCGGATTCTGGGCCTTGTAATTTTAATCTGTAACAGACCAACCAAAAAAATATTAATAATTATTGCCTTTTGCCAAATAAAATTTATGATTTTTTTAGTTTAACTAGAAGCTAATGTCATAAAGAAGAAATCCTGAAAGTTTGAGCCAGATCGATTGAACCGTTTTTTGAGTTATAATCCGCATAAACATAGAAAATGCTGTTTCGAGAAAAACGCGTTTAAAGTTTTGAGTACCTGAAAGTGATACTTACGCCTTAATCAGCGATGCCAGGGGCATACAGTAGGCCTTCAGATTCTTCATAAAACTCATTTGTACACAATAGACACAATAGACAAAAGGTCCCCTAGGTCGACAGCACCGAAATTGAAGGGCTTTGAATTTGCTTTTAAAACATAACATGCATATTCTATGATACATTTACTATCTTTTTAGATAAAAAAAAAAACAATCGATTTTTTGGACCCTCTAATTGTATTTACCCCCTTAAGTATGTTGGCATTATTAAAACTGTCATTTTTACAAATTTATTAAATCTAAAAAATAAAATTTATTTGGTAAGGGTTGGTTGTTCTTGACATATACTATGATTGAATGTGTGGTTTATTTATCTTTAAAATAAAAAAATCAAATAAGAATGATCCAAAATAGATTTTAAAGAAAAAGGAATACTTTAAAATACTGCATTCAGGAAAATTAAAAGATAAGTCTGTGAAATAATGATAAGAATTAATATTGGATAGACCTCTAGTATTTAAATAAGATTTCTATTGTACAACTATCTCAGAATACATATATATTTATCACTAAGGTAAAAAATCTTCTAGGTCGAATACCACCTCCAGCTCACAGTTCTGGCGCCAATCAGCCTCAGCAGAATGGGGCATACTTCGACTTTGATCGATGGAATCTTCCTCCTCCTACTTCCAAGATATTCACTACACAGGCCTTACACCAGCAACACCAAGGTCTCATGGTGCCGCATCCCCACGGCCACCACCCCCTCCCCCCTTGCCATACTTCGCCCCCTTCCACCTTGCCCCTCATCCCACTGAGTACACGTCCACTGTGGAACTTACACCTATAACGAACTACAATGAACAATCTCCCCAGGCTTCCACTCAGTATCAGCCGCAACCCGAGGATCATCCGAAGGTTGTTGTGCCAAATATAGAAGAAGAGCTCAATTTCTTATCGCAAGGTAAGTTATAAAGATTTCCACAATAAACTACAACATTATCATTCAATTTTGATACCAAATGATATTGAAAATTCAAATGGTATTGAAATCACTTTTACTTAGAATCATCTGAACAGTTTTAATCAACTATTACTGATGCTAACGTAGTTGACCGAAATGGGCGCATTGAGTGTAAATGTAATGATCAGTATTAATGATTTTTTTGACAAGTTTGTATGCTTTTGCGCTTCTTTTGTTGCTCTCTTGCATTATCCCTATTTTATTTTGATAATAGTGTCATCAGGGTGTCTCTTTTTTTACCTCACAATTCCTTATTACAGACACAACCAGAACATCGACAGTAAACCATCATCATTCTCAGAACCAGCAGAAGGCTGCCCAGCCCACCTGCCTCCTTCTCCAAAGGCCGCCGAAAAACCCCACTGGCCCCGGCTCCCGGTTTATGAGTAGCTTCTTAAAATTCCTGCAGGGCGAAAAGATCCATCTCCTCCGCCCGTAGTAAGGGGTGGTAGGAAACAGTCATGGTCGAAAACACCGAGTAAGGTTGTCGACACAAAACCGCCTGAGAGCAACGGAGTACAGGTTCCTCTTCCGGTTGTTCCTGCTGTTCCTCCTCCTACTGCTCCAATTACTCGACTTTCTCAAGGCGACCCCCAGGATGACCCCAGATACTTCCCATTGCCCAAGGAAAGGAAAAGGAACAGTTTTGACAGCTCGGATGACGGATTCAGCTCGGAAGACGATTTCTTTGGCAATAAGAAAAACAACCCGCCACCTCCCAAACCCGTGGAACACAAAGAGAAGGACAAAGCAGTCAAGCCGAAAGTAAAATCCTCTAAGCCTGGTGGTCCTACTGAGAAGAAGAAGGTGAAACATGAAAAGCCACCCAAAGAGGGGAAGGAGAAAGAAAAGAATGAGAAAAAGGAGAAGAAAAGGAGGCTAAAATTAAAAATAAGGAGGCCGAGAATGTACCAAGGAGAGAATCGGCGAAGAGAGCAGCTAAAGGGAAGACTAACCTGTCGGAGATCAGTAAAGATGACGAGCCAGAGGAACCACCAGAATTTCAGGATTCTGACTCGGATCCCGCTTGGACTCCAGCGGCTAATAATGATGAAGAGGACCTCATATTGCCTATAAAGAAAAATAGGAGAGGCAGACCAGGTTAGTATTTTAAAGATGCCATTAAGAAAATTTAAAGCCAGAACAATAAATATAATTCTGATAATCAAAAAAATATATATCTTTTTAGTTCTTTGGATAGCCGAGTTTTATGGCTCAGAATGGAAAATCTATATTTCTTAAAGGAATTATAATAATATACAAAAATGGTTGTGAACTTTTGTAAAGTTTGTTTTTTTTTTCTTAACCATAAGTTTGATAGAGGAAGGTAGACCGCTCAAATATGCCATGGTCAGAATGTCAAAATTATTGCTGTATTAAAGCTTATTTTGGTTTATGTTTTAGTCTTTTTGTGATGTATCTTGATCATTTTTTTTTTTTTTTTTCAAAATATTTTTCAAGAGCATTTTATACCTTAGGTAAATAGGTTTATACCTAAGGTAGAATTAATATTCATCCATTTTTCGCCAGACTACATTACTAATTTTGTTCTCTCTTGTTGCATTATACTCGAACCGGCTAATAAATATACGTAATAAATATAAATAAGTAAACCTGTGAATATCATGTGCTGTATTTGTGCTATGTACTGCAGTACTTTTACTTTGACTAATATTACATATTTAATCACAGTGTAAAAGGCCTCATATATTTCATTCATTTTATACGGTTTGGGAACGTATGTTCAAAACGTACAATTAATACTGGGAAAAACCCGTTATATATAAGTATACAGAATACAGTATACAAAATGTTCCCATGTCGTTGCTAATATTTTGCAAACTAAAACATTTTAATATTTTATCACATTATTTTATAGTTTAATTACTTATTAGTTATTCTAGTTAGATTGAAGAGTTTTTGGTTCATATATTTTCCTATGAACTGGTATAATGTTGAGTTATTCAGTTTGTGTTAAGCAATATCACTTTCCTTCACAAAGGAAGCCACAAAAGCTATTGTGAATATAATGTCATAGTTATCGTGACCGTTACATGAAGCATGGCTTTTCACACGTCCTGTTACATTACTTTTTTTAGACGAATTAATAATTCGTTCTCACATTATAAAATATATCGTTTTCTCTAATACACATGTCCGCAAACAACTCGCTTATCAATTCATGTTTGCAGTACTTAATTCTCTTGTGGATTTTTTTGTTTTGTGGCATGTTAATTTTTGCTTTACCGCACCAATAAAAACACACGCCGCATAAACGCGATGAAATGAAAACATACTCATAACTGACCTCTGTGTAACACATTAATCTGTATACTAACTGGATAGGCAATAGGACGTAAGTGGGAGGAAAGAATTGAAGGTTCACAATCTCCTAAGTTAGTTGACAGACTTATCGCAGCAGACCGGATTTCACCCTATGCTCATGATCAATGTGCGTGTATTTGAATGGGAGCAAGTGATGTGCATTAATAATCTGATTATGAGGTAGATTTATAATTTTTAGAACGGATAAAGGAAGGGTTTTAGATGGTAGTTATCAAAAAATTTGTCAACAATGTAGGCATTTAAAACAAACAAAAAAGTTGGTCTGGTATGAGCTTGAACCCTAGACTCGCGGATGTGCATATTGATACTACTGCATTGCCACTACAGTAACTACATTGAACATGGTAAGAGGAGAAAACTAATTTTTATTCACACACAATGAGGAGATGTGCTAAACTAACTTAGAAGATGGCTTCTGTTCAAATCTGCAGAAAAGGCGGACTGCGGAGTATTCTACTGCCTATCCATTAGTATACAGATCAGTGGTGTTGCGGTTGTTAGAGAAATGGACATCGGCAATGTATAGATTACTATTCTGTCCCTGTTGGGGCTTGTCGGAATAACACGCTACTGATGTGATCAGTACTAATGATTACTATATCTGCTCAAGTTATAAAAGTGGCATTTTAGTACATCCCTGAAGAATCATTATTTGAATACAAATGTCTAATCTCTAACCTTTATTTTAAGTTTCCCCTTTGATTTTAATTGTAGCAGGAAGCAAATCAAAGAAAAGCCTTAAAAATCTCATCAGTGTTGCCGCCCAGGGGGCTGGGATAAACCGAAGGAGATGGTTACGTTAGCGATCAGACGCATAAAAAGAAATCCCAAAAGAGCAAGCAAAACATTCCACCAACTCTAGAAGATAATATCGCAGCCTCACTACAGACCAGTATTCCTCCCATTAATGACGATAATCCATTCAAGGTAAATTTATTGTCTAATTTGTTAATAGGTACATTGTTAATAATTATTGTTTTCTCAACATGCAGTCCAGCAGATTGAGAGAGAAACAGCATCAGGTAATTCATTTGTAGAGTGTCGGTGACAAAAGAAAATTTTGCAATACCGTGTCTACTGTTCGTATTCTTTTTGTTTCAAGTTGTGATTATTTTTGCAGCCCGGCGAGTTTGTTGTTATTAAGACGGAACTTAAAGAAGAATGGCCAGCGATTTGGAGAGTGGATGGTAAAACTTTGCTTCAAAAGTACGAACCTTTTGAGCAAAACGGTGTTACCTTGTATAGGAATATTTCGTCAGTAAGTTTAATTTTTAATATCCACAAAATTATCATTACAAAGATAACGATTTTTGGAGTTTTTGGATGTCAAATTTTATGTTTAATTTTTTGCTGTTTTGTGTAATCCAAAAAGTGTGTATTACAATTAATTTTGTTTCTCGTTTTTAGTATACTTCTTGGACGCCGGAAAGTAAAAAGCAATACATGTCAGTGCCAGTTAAGTACCGGTCGCAGGGTCAATTAGAAACCATAGTGGAGTTTCTCAAGAATGAAATGACTATAATAGATCATGAGTACCAAGAGCAGTGTATGAAACAGTTTGAATCGTATCAGGACAATTTCAAGTTTACATACAAACTCTTATTTCACGCAAGCCCTGGACAGTAACTTCCTCATGGAGATTTTCCAGGAAAAAGGTAATGTGCGGTGCATTGCCCAAACTGTGTTTGTGTTAGTACTTTTTTTTTCTTTTTAGACGACTACTTCCCTATCCAACGTTCAAACGATAGACGAGATCACAGACAGCAAGAAACAGAAACTATTTGCTCTCTTAAGATGGCCCCCTGTAGTTCAAGGTGCCGTGTGCACTTGGCCTTGCTTCAATATAAGAGAAGTGGGTGCTTCTGACGCGCAGTCGAAGAATTGCGTGGCCTGCGGCAGAATCGGCGTCGCGGTCAGAGTGCTGATGTACGGTCAGCCGCACAATTCAACGACGTTGGAGGGTTGTCAGCCGGACCCTAATGCCATAAACGAAAAGGTTTGTACCCATTATTGTGCCTGATAATATATTAAATTACTGTTTTTTTTCTCCTTTGATTTTATGGGGGTGAAGTTCAACTTTTATTGCTCTTTCACCGATTCCCCTTTTTGTGCACATATGATCTTTTTTTTTGATTATCAAAAATTATTTAGATAAGTCATTGAAAATGGCAGCCAAGGTAAGTGTACAGACACCACTCATGTTATGAACATTTGGAAATACGAACAGATGTCATCTAGTTCAAATTATTTCTTGCAATACTTCTGCGAGTCCAAATTGTGGACCAGTACCTCCAACTTCTACACTTCAACGGCCTCAACCCCACAGTGTCAATTTGATAATACGCTCGTTGGTGGTACCACATGCCAGTACCATCGCCCCCAGTAGCCTCACACAACCTCCTATCCTATTTTCATCTATCAAGTCAAAATTATAGCACCAATACGAAAGATAATAAAAGTGAAACATGCCTTGTTCCCAAGTAAAGTGGCACCTATAATTCAACAGCATCAGTGGCAATGTTTGTGTGGGATGCTGTATACTACAACAATACCGGTGCACAAAAGAAGAGTGGAAATTTTAATAGACCACACCACCATTTCCAAATCAAAAAACAATCTAAAATCATCAATTTTGTCATCAGATACCATTTAGGGGTCAACAGAAACCTAGAGTGAACCCCCAAGGGTCTGTATGTATGAAACTAGAAACCACATATCTCGGAGGTTCATGAGCAGACCTCAAACCCAATAACCTCAGAACCCTGAGGGTCTGAGAGTCAAAATCGTCAGACTCAATATCCCTTGAACCCAAAAACTCAGCCATTTTTTAAGATAACCTCAAACCCAATAACCCCATAGCCTGAAGATTTGCGAGTAAGGTTCTCAAATCCAACAAACCTTGATCCTTTTTCTTAAAACCTAATAACTCCATAACCCTGGGGATCAAATAACATAGGTTTGGATGTGTCTACTACACGAAATTGTTCTTCGACATTGGCTAGCCCCCAGGTTTCCATCAATCAAGGATAATCATTCTCCATATGATGAAATGGAGGTTTAAGATAGGTTCGCTCGCATAGAATCTTCTTTAATCTAATACTTATTCAATATATCGAGAATGTGAGGAAATAGAGACTAGTTTTATTGCAACTTTTCCTCACAGATTTTCAGGCTTTGGGGTTATTGGATTTAAAGTTGTCTTTAAATTAACGTTAGTAATTAAGTAAACTTTTGAGATACGTTGTTCTAGTTGTATATATTCAGCTACCGAGCTAGGAACGTAAGCTGGGTCAGACCGTCGTGAGACAGGTTAGTTTTACCCTACTGATGACTCGTCGTTTCGATAGTAATCCTGCTCAGTACGAAAGGAACCGCAGGTGGGACATTTGGTTCACGCACTCGCTCGAGTGGGCGGTGGTGCGCGGCTACCATCCGTGGGATTATGCCTGAACGCCTCTAAGGCCGTATCCTTTCTAGTCGAATGTGGCAACGATATCTCTTGGAGTTCCAAGAGTCAAAAGACTCAAAACAATGTGACTTTACTAGGTGATCGCGGTTCGCCGCGGTCGGCGGCGGGATCGATCCTTGCCGCGTCCGACCGAATCCCTTAGCGGCCGATCATAGGTCACGCAAACGTTTCGATGTCGGAACTAGGAATTGTCTGTAGACGACTTACCTACCTGGCAGGGTATTGCACTCGGTAGAGCAGTTTCCACGCTGCTATCTGTTGAGACTCGGCCCTTAGCTTTTGGATTCGTCTTGTTGGAGAGACAAGACCCCGCGTGCGTGCGTGAGCGAGCGCGCTCTGTGTCGCTGTCGTAACGAGGCGAGCGAGCGAGCGACGTCGAGGACGACAATGATGATGATTGCAGCACGGTGCGTGTGTGCGGTGGCAAAGGTTAACGCCTTACGCGAAATACGTCTCGAGCGAACTTTTTCGCGTTTCATTTTGCGTTTTTGGGCTATTCTGTTCAAAAGTATGGCGTTTTACTTGGCTCAGAATTTTACCAATTGAAGTATTCGAATATTCATTCAAAATTTTATTTGAATATTCGAATTATTCAATATTTGAATATTGTTATATAGACATCCAAAAAACGTCATCAACTCTGGCTATGAATGAGAGAGATGGAAATAGCGGTCATGTCTAAGCTTTTTGATTATGTCAAACTTTTGACAAGTCACTGTCACAATTTGTAACATAAACAATGGCTGTCATATGATGTGACAGTCTTGACAAGTAAATAAGGTTATAAATTCGATTAAGAATTGAAATACGTCTTTTTTTCTCGGCCAACTTTTATGACGTTTTTTTTTTGATGTCTATATATTCAACTATGTGAATATTCGACCATTTGACTACATTGAATATTCGCTTACTCGACTACATCGAAATACTCAAATATTGTAAAATAAATATTGAAACATTTGGGTACATGGATAGTCAAATTAATATTCCAATATTTCTCTGAATTAAAAATATTTAAATATTCGAGGAGTGAAAAGAAAATAAAGTTTCTTGTTCTAAATAAATGAGACATCAAGATTCAAGACGTTATTAGAAATGTATTAAACAAAATAATTGATTTAAATAAATGATGGCTACAAACATATAGTTATGAAAACTAAGAAAAAAAAACACTTAAAAATGTGCTGATAAAACAATATGAAACAATAAGAACAGAAAATTATAATTCTGAATATTTAAATAGTGACTAATTTTTGTTTTGAAGTACTCGACTAGAATATTTGACTATTCGAATATTCTGAATATACAAGTACAAAATAAATCAAATAATCATCAATATCATAATCATAACATAGTATGTCAAAGTCGTTTCCCGCTGTCTGTCTGTCCCTATGTATACCTAGATCTTTAAAACTACGCAAATTATTTGAGTATTATCACAGGGATTTGGGGTTATTGGATTTGAGGCTGTCTGCTCACATATCCCCAAACATACATGGTTTCTTGTTACATACATGGGGTTATAGGGAGTGAGGTTAATTCTGGGTTTCTGTTGACTCCTAAACGCTCTATCTTATGACAAAAAAGTCACAATCTCTTTATTCTATACCATGATTCTCGATTCAACCTTATAAATGGCCAAACTGACGATTTTTGGCCAATTTGTCTGAATGAAAAAACATTTTTCTATCTGATTGCGAAATGTATTGGGAAAAGATGAACTGAATGTCTAAATTATATTTTAAGATGATTTATTAATTTCTATTAAAGAATCCTAAAAACACCTATTTCTCGGTTTAGAAGGGATTCCATGGAGAGAATCATTTAAAGGTTTTGTACTTATTTTACACCAACAATTTTTAAAACACAGTTTTTTGCACAGTTGAATATGCCAAGAATGTGTGAAATATTTTAATTGTGGCTTTTCTGTTCCAGGACTTCTTAATGTGTAGGATATGTGCAACTCGCGTAGAACTCTTGAGTAAAGTGACTCACCAGAAGTATCTAATGTATATAGAATGTGCGAAACGTGTTAGTGAAAAACGGACTACTGACCCCACGAAAGATACAACGTGTATATTAAATGAACTACTAGCTGACGAAAGTTGGCTGAATCAGGTTAGTCAAAATATCAAAATGTTTTGTAGGTTGTGTTACTAATTAATTTATTCCATTTGTTGCAGTTGTTTGTCGACGTCCGAACCTCGTGGGCAGAAATAGACAGTATAGAACATAGTTATAATTCGAAAAATTCAGTGCGGTCGCAGTGATTAAAAAAAACTAATGAATGTAATTTTTTTTCAAAGACAGATAATTTAAATCAAAATTGTGTATATTTGATGAGAGTTTATATGAGTAATTAAAGTGTAATGAAGATAGATTAGTAATCAATATGCTTATATTGAATAAGTACGTAATCTGTTTTATATGGTTAACTACCATGTCATGCTGTGCATTTTTTATTTTTGTGCTCTAATGTTTTTAAAAACGTGATATTGTATTATTGTTAATTTTATTTTGTAAATTTCAGCATTGGTTATTTATAGACGAGCACAACACTCATTAATAAAATATTATCATTTGTAATATATGTATTTTTGTGTTTTTTTTTTTGACTACTTAAAAAATTTATTTTAAGCATACTTTATAAAGTTTTTAGGGGAAAGACTTATTAAGTTTCGATAATAAACTACTTAATTATAGGAATTATAGGAGTTATTGAGTACTAATTTGAATGAATTTTTTTAAGATTTGAAGTGATATGCAATTAAATTTATTTTTCATATTTATAAAAAAAGTTTGTTTCATTTTAAGAAATAACTGCAATAAAGATAATTAAATGCAATGTTTTTAATCTTACGATACGTGTAAGCAAAGCTTCTATAGTACAATCATTACGTGTGAAGAGTACAATGACCCGCATGTGTAACGATATCAGTCTTGAATAGAGGCGTGCACATATTTCTTTTTTGGCGGAGTCAAAAATAGAATTTACATGTTGATATGACAGGTATTTAGAACATCTACTAAACCACTAAGTCTACTACTACGGCACTTAGATCAGAATGGCAAGAAAAACTTAATTTTATATAATTAAACAACAGAATCGTAATAACAATAAAGAAACACGCACCAAATCCCAACTATCTGTGGAAAAATGAAAGTGATATTGCTACAATGAGCATTAGATTTAGAGCACTAAAAAAATGTGTGATAACGAAAGTAAAAACCGTATTTTCAAGCGCCTTGTAAATTATATACGCATGTATTTCTTGTACGGTATTGACCCTGCCCGACAACGCGCCGGAACCCGTGTATGCGCAGTAGTACGCCATCCCGGCCCGGGATAGCAGGATATTCTAAGGCAGTTTAACACACGTGAAGGCAAACATTCCGAACCTTAATAATAAAGATGTAGCAATTTAATCGTCTTAGGCATGTCGATTCGCAATATTCTATAATCAGTTCTAAAACTTCCTTTTTCAATTAACAATTTTTCGAACAACTATAAATAAAGTATCACCAATTTATTCTAAAAGGTATAGATATTTAAAAATTTAATATAGCAACATGTTGTGCCTTCGAGATCGTTACACTCCTCACACAATGGTTGGACTTTGGGCATCGGACTGTGAAAGAGTCTGCATGGTGGAGAGTTCATATAGCATTAGGATTTTTAAATAGTTACATAAATGTAGTGTTAAATGACAATTTTATTGGTAGAATTACTGCTAAACATCTTTTATCATCAATATAGAGATTGAAATCAAAAATATTTCTATCAGAAATAATTATTAGGTACCTACAATTCTTTTTTTTCTATATCTAGTGTATACAGTGCTGAAGTATACTGCCATCCATAAATAAAAGATCCTATCTACAATTTTACTGTTTTGAGAAATATGAACTTTTATTATTGTTTCTTCTCAACTTTTATTATCTATCGATATATAATTATTTTAATGTTTTTGAGTCTATTTGCAATTAAGGTAGGGTATTTTTACTTCCTAGAAATGTGTAAAAACTAGATAGGACCTTTTGTTTATGTAGGGCAGTATAACTTTTAATGACATTGCCCTTAACCGCGGAAATGCATATTTATTTACTTATATGTATTTAGTCGTACCCCTGTGTTAAGTTACCAAATAGTGGCATCTGTGAGTCGGACGAACATTGATCTCGATTTACCCGGATCAAGAGTAGCTCCCGCCCCCCTCCCCCCGTTTTTGAGGATGCTGAACACGATGCCGGTGTCAGAATGTCTTTTTGGGATTGCGTAACCCCCCAAAACGTCCAAAAACCACCCCCCTACATCATTTCCTTGTAAAACGACGTCTTTTCCCCGTTTTCGAGAATGCTGAGTCCCGAAAGGGGTGATTTATTTATTGATTTGGGGATTGAAGGGATTTGAAAAAAAATCATCCACCACCATCGTGTTCAGCATCCTCGAAAGCGGAGGGGATGGACGTTTTGCCGCTGATATAAAAAAATACCCCTTTCGGGGTGAGTTTTGACCGGTGGAGGAGTTGGTGGGGTCGGAAATAATCTTCAACACCACCACCGTGCTCAGCATCCTCGAAAACGGGGGGAGGGCAGACGTTTTTTTTTTTTTTTATTTTATTAATAAGGTATCCCAACAGAATTATAAATTCCAATAACAGGGTTACACATAATAATCGTAATATTAATAATAGCGTGGGCACTGCTATTTGACAAAAATGAAAGAAAAATACAGAATTTTGAACATTTTTCAGAGTACCTAATATATAACTATACAAAATAAATGTAGCTATAATGATTCATATGTCTACATAAACTTACATACTACACACCTTACATACCTTACAACTAAGCACTGCTAACTAAAATATAAAAATAAATTAACTAATCATGAATTACTAACAAATGTCATAATTGCCTCACGTTTAATCTGGTTATATGATTTATTAAAAAGATCAATATGGCTAAAATATTCATTATAATGTTTTTGTAATAAATAAATAGGAGAGTTTTTGGCATAGTTGGTGTTATGAAAACCTAAGTAAAACAAATTGCAGTTGCGAGTAATATGATGCTTCACATTAAAGTTTAGTCTGTTAGTAATAACACTGGAATCAATTATATTATTAAGTATTTTGTAAAGAAGCAGAATATATGCTACTGTTCTGCGAGAGGATAATTTTAAAATCTTATAATGGTTTATACTTTCCTCATAAGGTAGGAAATGGAGATGTCGACTGAATTTATAATTAATTAAGTTAACGAATTTAATTTGAATTTTTTCTATCCTTTCAATATATTTAATATAAAATGGATTCCATATCACACATGCATAATCAAGATGGCTACTAACCAAAGAGTTATATAATATTATTATCGATTTAACATTAGTGAAGGATTTAGTAACTCATTATAAATCCCAAATTTTTATAAGCCTTCCTATAAATAGCTTCAATGTGAAGATCAAACATCAATTTGGAATCTAATATGATACCCAAATCTTTGACTGAATCAACTTTTTTTAGTAGCGACCCATCAATGTGATATGAAAATAAAATAGTTACGGAAAGTCTTGAAAATGTTATATAGTTGCATTTATCAATGTTCAAGAACAGCCTGTTCATTCTACAGTAATTATGAAAACGTGTAATATCATCTTGAAATTTAGTACCATCAGAAATGCTGCATACTTTTTTATACAACTTTAGATCATCTGCGTATAAACAATATTCAGAATACATGAAACAATCACCAACATCATATAAAAATAGTGAAAATAACAGAGGGCCCAAATGTGATCCTTGAGGAACACCGGACGAAATTTTTATAAAAGATGATGAACAATTGTTTATTTTTACAAATTGAGACCTATTTTGCCGCTGATATAAAAAAAGACCCCTTTCGGGAGTGATTTTTGACGGGTGAAGGGGTTGGTGGGGGTTGGAAATAATCTTCAACACCACCACCATTCTCAGAATTCTCGAAAACGGGGAGGGGGCAGACATTTTGCCGCTGATATAAAAAAATACCCCTTTCGGGGGTAAGTTTTGGCTGGTGGAGGGGGTTGGTGGGGGGTCGCAAGGGATATTGAACACCACCACCGTGTTCAGTATCCTCCAAAACGGGGGGACAGACGTTTTGTCGCTAATATAAAAAAAAAAATAAAAAATCACCCATTTCGGGGGTGTTTTGACCGGTGGAGGGGTTGGTGAGGGTGAGGGAAATCATCTTCAACACCACCACCGTGCTCAGCATCCTCGAAAACGGGGAAAAGACGTTTTTTTACAAGGAAATGATGTAGGGGGGTGGTTTTTTGGGGGGTTACGCAATCCCAAAGACATTCTGACAACGGCATGTGTGTCAGATAGAACTCAAATCTGCCGATAGAAATTCAGTGGATGACCTAGGTCGCCATATTCAGCTACTACTCACTGGATGGCATTAATGGTGGGTTAAAACCAAAATCATAGGACTACAAATTTGGCGCCTATGCTAATACAGCAAGTTTGTTTGTTTGGCACATACATTTATTATACAGTGTAGTGTAGAACAGCCAAATGGAATAAATTCAGTAGCTCCATTATTACGCATTTTTTTAGAAAATCCTGAGAGACGTCAATAAATTTTCAAATTGGAAGTAGGAGCTTGTGATACTTCATTTGAAAAGGTCTCTTCATTCTCTATTCGAAATTGCTATGATTTTAAATTTTATTGCAGAAATTACAAGAAAAAAAAGTTTCTCCAGCGTAGGAAATTCGTTACATTAAAATAAAAAACAAATCATTATTAATGCAGCAGATGTTTAAAATGCATGCCTCCAGCATCTTGGCAGCATCCTAGACGTAAATAGAAATGTATTCTAACATTAGTTAACATCTGCGGGGTAATCGACCTAATTGCAAGTGTTATCCTTCTTCTTAAGCCAAATCGTAGGGTTTGGTTTTGTAGACCATACTTTTTACATATCTCCATAGGAAGAAGTCTAACGGCGTGAGATCAGGTGATCGTGCAGGCCATTCTACAGAACCACGTCTCCCTATCCAGCGATTTGGAAAGATAGTGTGGAGATATTGCCGGACATTGACTTCGTAATATGCTGGTGCACCATCCTGCTGGAACCATATTGCATTACCTAGAAGTTGTGGATTTCCTTCAGCTGGATACAAGTTTGCCATCTTCGGTTTACAACATTATTTTGGAGCAGCGCTAAATAAGTTTCTCCATTCAAATTTCCGTCGATGAAGAAGGGACCAATGATATTTTGTCCAATTATTCCTGCCCAAACATTAACTTTCTCAGGGTTTTGCGTGTGTAGTTCCCTCATCCAGTGAGGATTTTCTCTCGACCATTAACGATACTGTAGTGTAAATGTAGATTCATCCGAAAATAAAACATTTTCAATTTGTAAAGTATTGTCATATATCATTTGCATCATTTGTTCACAAAAAGAGAATTCGTCTATCAAAATCGTCTTCCGCGAGCTTATTAGTAGGTACCAGTTTATATTGTTGCATTTGATTTTCTGTCAATACGCGGAGAATCGAGTAATGGCTAATATTTAATGCTGAAGCAGTTTGACGACTCGACGTATGTGGATTTTCTTCAAGCATAAGCATTACATCTAATTTCTGATCATCACTGAGTTTATTGGAAGGCTTTTTCTTTAGCTGCCGTACATGTTCACGTTCCCGAAAGTGCTTCTCTATTTTACTTACGGTACCTTCAGATATCGGCGGCAACTCCGAATATTTTTCTTGAAATAGGCGAACAACTTCGGCCTGCGTTCGTGTTCCGCCTCCATAACCAATCATCTGCAGAATCGTTATCTTATGCATTTCTGTTAGGTAAACCACCTCTCAACGAAAACTAAAGCAAAAAGTTTAAAACTGATAGCTGTTAACTACTGTTACAATGACAAGCACATTTCTAGGTATATAATATCACTAAAGCTGATAATGGCCAACTTCTTAAATTTCAGGTTTGTTATTTTGCTGTTTGCTCGTTTTTGTCGTTCGATTGTCAAGCAAAAAATAAGTACGTATTTATTAGTAAGTTTTTATCTTATAGTAGGAAATGTCGGCAATTACAGACATTTATTTTTTTGGTTATTATTAACATTTCAGAACATAAAATTGACAAATAGTGTTATAAAAGTTATAAGTGTTGTTGTTATAAAAGTTTTATTTTAATGTAACGAATTTCCTACACTGGAGAAACTTTTTTTTCTTGTTAATTTCTGCAATAAAATTTAAAACCATAGCAGTTTTGAATAGAGAATGAAAAGACCTTTCAAATGAAGTATCACAAGGCCCTACTTCCAATTTGAAAATTTATGGCTTGTAGCTGTCACCTGAAGAGGGTTGAATTTAGGGATGACATTTTTACGTCGCAAGATGTCATTTTAGTATTAGAAATTGACGTGTCAGGATTTTCTAAAAAAATGCGTTATAATGGAGCTACTGAATTTAGCTGTTCCACACTGTATAATATACATATTTACCATCTCCATAGTAAAAAATGCGACTGACAGTCGTCGTCCAAATGTAGATGGCGTTAAGTGATAATCGTCGTCAACGCAAGGTATAGCGCTTCGAACAGACAGAAATTAGTCACGTAGCAGATAGTTCTCTTTGTAATACGAGATGGCGATAGTAATGTATCTAGTATGTACACTCGAACCCCTTTTAATGCACCTTCGCTTAATTCACATCCTCTCTTATTTCACCACGTTTCCCCCTATTATGTCGCGAAACCGTCCCAGTTAAGTCGCCGCCTGTAAAAGTTTTAGAACTACGTTTGGAAATTGGATTCTCGCATGAATACAATTATTTTTTTTTAAATGATTGTGTAATACATTAAATATGGACACCTAACCTTTAAAATAAGTTAGGTGTCTTTTAAAAATATTTAAAATATTCATTCAAGTGGAAAATTGAACTTGGTCACGCACGACTGGGTATACTTACGTTTATTTTTTTGTTCAGTTGGCTAATTTTTCGTTATAACAAGTGCTGTGGTATATCTCTAAATATTTCTTTTTGCAGCTAAAACACGAAAAAGTTGACGTTATGATCGCGACTAAAGCGAGACTAAATTTCGCTACTTAAGCGAGGTGATGATGCACGGATTTGGTAAATTAAGAGGGGGTTCGAGTGTACGACAAAAAAGTACATATAGGGTACAAAACAAAGGAGGGGATCATTTAGGAGCTTTTCATCTACATCTACCGAAGAAAATACTTACTAACACTAATATACTCTAAACTAATATGTACTAAAAAAGTAATTAAAAACAATTATGTAAATATACTGTGAAAAAAAAGACGTAATTTTAGCTTATTTTGCTCAAAAAAAGATAAATCGCATATCTTATTTCATGTTCTGGCCTCAGCAACGGGCATTTAACTACATATATCAAGTATTTCAAACAAATTAAATTATTTTAATACTGACAACTGTTCGAATTTCAATATATATATTAATATAAACAAGGATTAAAATGTTTCCAATTTTGTTATGCAAATAAATATAGACATCAAAAAAAAAACGTCATCAACTCTGGCTATGAACGAGAGAGAAGGAACTAGCGGTCATGTCTAAGCTTTTCAGTTATGTCAAATTTTTGACAAGTGACTGTCACAATCACCGAGATTTCACAATTCATAAAATAAACAATGGCTGTCATATGATGTGACAGTCTTGACAAGTAAATAAGGTTATATATTCGATTAAGAATAGAAATACGTCTTTTTTTCTCTGTCAACTTTGATGACGTTTATTTTTTGTTATTCCGCATAGGTTGACTAAAAAATAATGTACGCAACGTGCCCGGAAACTGTTTGTTTACTCACAGACTTCCTGGAAATGGAATCTTGTCAACTAGTAAAAAAAACAATATTATCTGGACTTGTTCCAGAAAATACCCTTTTTTCAAAAAAAAAAAAACAAAAAAAGGGCTCGTAATTTTGCCCCGACTGTCTGATTTTAAACAAATAACAATCTCAATATACAGGGTATCCGAGAATTGAATGCGGAACGTAATACATTCGAACCCCTCTTAAGTCGCCAAATCCGTGCATCATTACCTCGCTTAAGTCGCGAAATTTATCCTCTCTTAAGTTGCGATCATAACCTCAACTTTTCGTGTTTTAGCTGTAAAAAGAAATATTTAGAGATATACCACAGCACTTGTTATAACGAAAAATGAGCCAACTGAACGAAAAATCAATATACATATACCCAGTCGTGCGTGACAAAGTTCGATTTTCCACTTGAATGAATATTTTAAAGATTAAATATTTTTAAAAGACGCCTAACCTATTTTAAATCGATAAATGTATTACACAATCATTTTTTTCAATAAAAATTGTACATATTCATGCGAGAATCCAATTTCCAAACGTAGTTCTAAAACTTTTACAGGCGGCGACTTAAGCGGGACGGTTTCGTGAAATACTAGGGGGAAACGTGGTGAAATAAGAGAGGATGTGAATTAAGCGAAGGTGAAATAAGAGGGGTTCGAGTGTGTAGAGATTCCGCGACCTAAAATGAAACCACAGCTCTATTTAGATGTTTTGTGACCACATCATTCTAATCACTAGAGTTCGGAAATATGCGAAGGAAATATGTGCTCCAGAACCCGTGTATGCGCAGTAGTACGCCATCCCCATTCCCGTCGTCGCGGGAACGCGGGATACTCTTATGGAGTTTTACACGCGGGCACGCAAACATTCGAAAGCCTATTAATCACAAAACATAGATATTCTAATTCTAATGATGTGAGATATGATAAAATTGATAAATTAAGTGTTAAAACGTTAGGCCAACTTGCATATAGCCAAAAGTTTCCTCATTTAGCCGTTAGAGGTCTTCAAAATTCCATAATTTTAGAAGTTGACCTTCAATTTATTGAAATATGTACGTGTAAAACAGAAATTGCGCCAAATTTATTGTCCACAATAATTGTAGAATTTAGAACTTATAAGCTCTAATTTCTTGCCCAATTTTAGGGATATTTAGTAACTTTTTACATTTATTTCATTGTACCAACCTAATAATGGGATAAGCGATTTCTCTTAGGGATTTATGATAACTCTTAAGGTTTTAGTCATTAGAATTGGCAGTGTTGAAATTTAGACCTATAATTGATGTTTTTTGGTACTATACAGGGCACTTTCGAAAACACGGGGCTGAAAGTTAGCAAATATCGCAACATCATGCCATCCCATCTTGTCATTTGATTTAGTATTCGTCACTGTCTTCTTTGGTTCATCATGTACTAAAAAGTCGAGTTCTAAATGCACTCACTTAGAACTCGAAATAAACGAAAAAAAAAAAATGTAATTAGTTGGTGTAAGATAAGTAGACTTTAATTGGCTTTAAATTTTTATTGTTTTTGCATGTCCACTACCTACTGAATTGTCTAATGCCTTTTTTTATTTGATCCATTTATAAGTTGTAAGTCTAATACATTTATCTATAATATCGTTTACACAATCATGATGACTAAGTATGCTTATTTTATTTATCAGTTTTATTACAGCAATACAACAGGTACATAAATATTTAAAAGAAAAGCAGGCTTAGTACAATGTAAAATTTTAATTACATGCAAAAAAAACTTACCTGCTGTTTACACGTATATAGTGTTTTGATGTTAAAACTGTTAAAAGCGTCGTCACTACAAAAGTAGTTTTAGTTAATATTTATCTAATAAAGTAATAAATACTACATGGTTGAAATTTGTAATGCCGGCCGGCTATTATTACAATTTTAGATGAACAAAAAGTATTACTTATGCAATAAATACAACCTTAAACATTACTCGTAAAAAACTGGATTATCCCATAGGATATTTAGCATGGGAATATCCTATAGGATCTTTATTATTTACAGAATTTAAAGAATAACACCATTCTCCCTCACAAAACAGAAATGATGAAAATAATAAACAGACCCCGATCTGCCATACATATAACACAAAATTAACTAACATTAAAATTGTTCACGATTGTCATATCTCTTGCACATATGAGAATTGTATTTCACTATGTTACTTTACGGTTATTCCTTTTAGTAGTAGGGCCAAAGTTGTCTGCACCAAACATTACTAAATCAAATGACAAGGTGGGATGGCATGATGTTGCGATATTTGCTATCCAACTTTCAGCCCCGTGGTGATAGGTTTGTCCCTAATAGGGACCGTACACGATCAATAATACTGTCTATATTTAAAAATAATGACTGCTTTACTGAACGTGTAATGCAAATTACGGATGGAATGATTGTTGGATTGATGCAGATCCGGATATTTTGATATTCATGCATCAGTATTAATGAAGAGAGGGGATACTGTCAATATTACTGATCGTGTAGGGTGTGCAGTGCACATCAGTATGTACGTGTTTAGCATTTGCATGCGTTTGTACAGGTTTCTAGTGAAAGTGAGCGACGCCGACGGTGGAAACTTCTTAGACGGTGAAGATGAGGAGGAAACTATAAATGAAATCGAAGTTACAGGGGACGAAGGTACAAGAAATGAGTACCTTCGTAACTTTATAGAAACTTCCAGAATTATGGAATAATCAAAGCCCGCACTATATGAATAAAACTAAAAGAAATGTGGCATTTGAGGAATTATTATTTATTTATCGTAAATTAAAACCCGAAGCCACACGTGCAGATGTCCGCAAAGATATTAATACACTCGTCTAAAAGGTCCGGAGGTGCGGCACTGAGGACGTGTATCAGCCAAAGTCATGGGTGTTTTATGCTTGAAGGTTTTTACATAACTGTGAGCAACCCGTCAATGCAAATATTCAATTAAACTCTAATTTCAAAATTCAATTTCATCCACACACGACGCTTAACACGACGTTTCATTGTCATTGCTAAAATTATAGCTAAGCAGGCGTTCTTTCTCGCGTCCAATTTTATATATACCTGTATGTACCTATATGTATAAAGCAATGTACACTCAGTTGCCTGTTAGATTGGTACTGAGGTCAAATATTGACAGTAATACTGTTCATGTAAGGTGTAAAATAAGTGACTTGAATATTGATGAGATACTGACATTATTTATTGAAGTGCAATACTGACAGTATTACTGATCGTGTATGACCCCTTTATAAGAGAAATCGCTTATCTGATTATGAGGTTGGTACAATGAAATAAATGTAAAAAAAAGTTACTAAATATCCCTAAAATTGGACAAGAAACGTCGACATTAAGAATGGACTGGCTGTCTGAGCTGCGCGTTGATAACTCTAGTAGAAAGAGAGGGAAAACCTGGGCGACATCTCTGTCCTTGTTTAATTGCCGGCGGGTATGCACTGAGGTGTCTTTTAAAAATATTGAACCTTTAAAATTTTCATTCAAGTGGAAAATTGAACTTTGACACGCACGACTGGGTATACTTACATTGATTTTTTCGTTCAGTTGGCTCATTTTTCGTTATAACAAAACTATTTTAGACATTTTACTTATGTACTTTATATGTTTTATGTACTAATCTAGCTTTGCCCATACTATATTATAAATATTAATTAAATATAATTAATTATATAACTCATAGTGTTCAATGGATCAGTATATCCGAGACTATAATTATACCCCTATTGAAACAATTGAAAGTAATATAGACAGTATAGACGATTTGCTAAAAAATAAGGAGCACTGCAGCCTGAATTTGTTTCATATGAATATCAGGAGCATATCAAAAAATTTCGATGAACTAAAAATACTATTGAAAAATCTTAAAACAAAATTTGACATTATTGTACTATCCGAAACGTGGAATATAAGAGACATTGACTTCTTTTCTTTAGATGATTATCAAACTGAATACAATTTTGGAAATTTAAATCAAAACGATGGTGTCTTATTATTTATAAAAAAACACAATAGATTATACTAAAGAAATTATAGAAGTTGATGGATGTAAAGTCATAAAAACAAAATTTTTATATCATAAGAAATCATTCATATTAAATTCTTTATACCGACCACCCTCAACTAGTGTTAGTAAGTTTTTAATTGATTTTAAAAAAATACTTATCAAATATCCATCAAACTGATAAAATGAATTATGATATAATTATAGGAGACCTTAACATAAATCTTAAATCAAAAGATGATATTACAGACGAATACCTAAATACAATGAGTGAATTTAACTACGAGTCAACAATAAATAAATATACACGTATACACAAGAATTGCCAAACCTCTATAGATCATATTTTTGTAAAAACCGATGAAGACAAAACCAACTTATTACCAGTTATTTTAAAAACTAATATTACGGATCAT